>SNQN01004615.1:0-38416 GCA_008642245.1 Bassia scoparia | reverse complement strand
CTTGGAGATGGTGGAAATGAGTAGGGAATAATGTAGCTTTGTCGAAGCAATTTGGAAGTGAAGAGAAAGGAAACGAAAGAGAAGCATCTAACAGGGGTTATATGATAAAGAAAACGGCGTTCCAAATGGGAAACCTTCAGTTCACAACGTTAAGTAGACAATAGGTACGAAATGATTAAAATACCAMTGGATTTCCAAGTTAAACCAATCCAGTGGATGTCCTAGGAATTTTCCTTTACGATGGACCATGTGCTAYGTTGTGATTATTATACCTCTAATTCAAAAGCATTTTAACCTTAAAATTTAAGATTTTAAAATATTTGCAGAAAATGGACTTGTGCTTGAATTAAGTGCAGAGACCTCGGACAGTACACCTGGCCTAATCAAGGCATATATACCATGGTCCATGAGTCTATAACACTACCACCACCACCACCAAGTTCGACCACTGACATCCATTGATAACAAGTTAACAACAAATCGTAACTAACAATCGCACTAACAAATCGCCCCTACAACCAAAACAACCACTTGACATACTACCCATCTTTAACTCTTCTATCGCTTAGAACCATCTAAGGCCCACCAATAATAGAGCCTTATATCTGCAATGGAGGCTCAATTCATGATTTTTTTGTGGTGGTGCAAATTTGTGGTGTGATGGTACGAATAATACATATGATGGTGCGAGTTAGGTAGTGTGAGTTAGCGACGTAGGTTAGTGCTAGCGAGGTTGTTATTATCAGGACCTGGGAATCTGGGACCTAGATTAGAGGTAGAGTTTTGTAGGGTTTAAATGGTTGTTACCGCATCAATCAATCATATGTCATTAGCACAAAAATACTATTAGCTCGTGTAATTGAGTTTGTTTGCAAAACATGCTTTATAGAGGATGTTATTATAAAAAAGACAGTAACACCTCATTTTTTATTTTATTTTGGTGTTCGCGGATTAAGTTGAGTTGTTAAAACAAAATTGTCATAATTATAAAATTTTGCTTATTTTTTACAACATAAAAAAATGTGATGTTTAATAAGATCGTAAAACAATTGTAAATTCTTATCTTTCTCTCATATTGTAATTTGGCAGATTATAGTCTACATATTCTAATTTGCACGAATGAATAAAATGTAAGAAAGAACTGTATAATCAGATTATGAAGTGAAATTGAGAAGAGATGATTGTGTCTGGAGAGGCACTGTCTTAGAGATTTTTCCTCGACTATGTTGCAATCGGCTACGCGACATTTGACCCAAATTAAGAGAAGGAGATGAGTAAGAGAGGAAGAGGTTTTTGATTTTTTTGTATATGTTCAACTGAAAGAATGAAAGCGTTATATAGTGAGGCGTTGGAAAGGCCAACGAGCAGAAGAACTGTACGGTTGGGAATTATTCTTTGGGCGAAAAAGGATGAAATTAATCAACAACGGTTAGAAGAATTTAATTCTATAAATCACTCCACAAAAATTAAATAAGAATCTGACGTAAAACACCACACACGGAAAGTGGTCACGAGCTCGAGTCGGCCGGAAGGCGGTGCGCGTGGGGATAGCAATACCACAATGTGGGAAACAATAAAGTGTATTTTCCATATAAAAGTGAAGAAATGGAATTTCACATGTGGGACAAATAAAAGCCATACTAACTTTAATTCCATAATCCAACATAAAATCCCATGTATCTAATCTAATAATTAAAATACAATAGAGTAATAAATTTGTAATGTTATTATTTGTAGCTAGAGAGATTTATTCATACATGTTGTGTATATGTATGAGATTTAACAATTTCTATACATGGAGTTTTCTCTCCGTATGGTGGGACATTAAAGGAGGTAAGAAGGGACAGAATTCAAGTGGAAAAAAGACCATAATCGAAAAAGCAGAGTATACCTAAGAATATTGTTTGTGGGAAGCGCAGATTACGGAAGAGTTGAAGATTATGAAATGGCTTGCACGAGTCTGATGGAGAGTAGATTGGGGACGTCACTTCGCTAAAGCGTAAATTGTTGGTTTGCAAGCATAATCGAGATTACGACAAAAGTTTCTTGATTGTATGACGATGATGGAAAGGTAGCAACTGGCGAGGGTTCTAGCAAGGTATAGGAGTGCCGATTGTGATTCAACCCTATCTTGGGGGTGTGGGTACTCGCGATGGTGCTTCGATTGCTCAGAATGATGTTCTTCGGTTTAAGGATGGTATGTTCAATGTGGAGGTCGAATTCTGGTAAGTCTACTGGACTGACATAGAATACCTGAATCAAAATGTTTTGCCATCATTTGAGCTTGTGTCTGTAATTAATCCTGTTGTGGTGCGTAGTCCTGTTCAAATTGATTTGGATGATAGTTGTTGATGAGAATTGGTTTTAAAATTCTCTCTTTGTGTTGTGCTGGGGGCTAATCATCGATTCAACTTTTGAGGGTTTGTTAAAGGGTTTGGCAGAATAAGGGAGATTAATAAGGTTGCTCTTTGTAGACCAAGGGTGTATATCAGTTCGTTTTGAGTCTGTCATTCTCAGTGATCAGATTTTGAATGATGATTAGTTTTTTTTTTATAGAAGCATGTGATGAAACTTGGGATCAAATGAAGATTTTACTACGGAGAGAATTTAGAGGTTCCAATCTGGTTGTAGCTGCAATTTAGAATTCAAGTATTGGGGTCTCAGAAGTGTTACGAAATAGTACAAGCTATTAGGGACTTATTGAAGATTGACCCAGTTACTGAGAACAGAGATAAATTGCATTTTGCTAGATTCCTGGTTGAAGTCTCCATGGATCWAGAGYTCCCTGATACTATTATTTTTATAAATGAACGGGGATTGGAGAAGGAGGTTACAGTGAAGTATGAATGGAAACCTCTACATTGTTCCAAATGTAAGGGGTTAGGTCATATTACTRATCAATGCAAAAGGGGTGTTAAGAAGTGGGCTCTTGTTAAGAAGCCAGTGGATGTTCAACAACAACCACAAGTTTCAAAGAAGGCTCCACCTCAGGTTGATGTGGAGGGTTTTCAATTAGTGAGCAGGACAGGGGTTTCATTTCAGAGAGCTTCCATTCAATAGGCTGGCATTCAGACTAATAATAGTTTTGGCTCTTTATTGAAGGAGACATCAAGTGTGATCCACGATGGGAGGGGGGAGGTCCCCCCTCCACCTAATGGATAAGCTCTTGTGTTGGAATGTCAGGGGAGCGAACAAGTCCAAAAAGCAACGGGAGTTGAGACATTTTATTCATTCTCAGAATTTTGGATATGTTAGTTTCCTTGAAACGAGGGTCAAGCCCCATAA
The DNA here is from genome assembly GCA_008642245.1 of Bassia scoparia. Taxonomy (NCBI): domain Eukaryota; kingdom Viridiplantae; phylum Streptophyta; class Magnoliopsida; order Caryophyllales; family Amaranthaceae; genus Bassia; species Bassia scoparia. The sequence continues at coordinate 35,131 of SNQN01004615.1, read as the reverse complement.
TTTAGAAGGCTTGTACCAAAATACTTTTGCAGGGTGGTGTTTTACTAGTAATGTTCAAAGTCATAAGGGAGAATASTGATTGGATGGAATCTCGTTTCCTTTCAAGTTACTATCTCTCGTGTTACTAGCCAAATGATTCACTGGTTGATTCATCCAATATGGGGTGGTGTTAGTTTATGGTGCACTGTGGTGTATGCCTTCAATGATGGAATTGYTAGGGAGGTGTTATGGMAGGAATTAGAGTCTTTGCACACTAAGGATCTGTGGATGGTGATGGGAGACTTCAATTCTATTTTGGCTCCTRAGGAGAAGGTGTGGGGAATTATTAGGACTCATGAAATGGTTCCTTTTCAACGATGTGTCACTGCTTACCATTTAGATGATATTTAGCAACTGGATGTTTCTACACTTGGAACAACAAACAAGAGGAGCAAAGAATTTTTTGCAAATTGGACAGGGTGTTAGCAAATGAGCAATCGATGGATCAATTTCAAACAACGGAGGTTTGCTTCTTGCTTGAGGGCACTTATGATCATTGTCCTGCTGTAATTTCAGTTTATCCTTCGGCTATTGGAGGGAGGAAACYATTTACGCATTTCAAAATGTGGAGCTCAACTGAAAGTTTTAATGATACTATTTCAACACAATGGAGGAGGGCAGTAAAGGGTACCCCTATGTTTTGTGTGGTTCAGAAGCTGAAGTATATGAAAGGGGCTCCCAAACAATTGAACAAAGAAGGATTCATTGGCATTCAAGTGTCAAATACTAAGGCTTATCAGGAGATTTTGTAGGCTCAAGAGCATTTACATGCACATCCCACAGATCAGATATGCATCTCAAAGGAGATTCAGGCGAGGCATCAGTACACAGAGATTCACAATAATTATATGAGTTTTCTCTAGCAGAAAACTAAGATTAATTAGATGCTTCATGGTGATGATAATACCAGAGATTTTCATAGTAGCTTGAAGATGCAGAAATTGAGGAGCACAATTTATTCAATTAAGAATATGCATGGGATTATTAGAGTGGATACTCCTGATTTGGTACAGCAAGCCTTCATGAACTATTATGTTTCTTTGCTTGGGTATAAGATGGAGGTTAGAACTCATGTGAAACCCTCTATTTTGAAGGAGGGGCCTGTCATTGAGAGTCATAATGTGCAGTTGCTAAATAAGCCTTATACTCCTCAAGAGATCAAAGAGGCTATTTTTYCTATTCCTTGGGATAAATCCCCATGCCCTAATGGGTTTGGGAGCGCGTTCTTTTCTTATGCTTGGGAAATTTTGGGTTCTGAAGTCATAGAAGATATTATGGATTTTCTCAAGACTGGGAAGTTACTTAAGGAAGTCAATAATACTTGCATCACTTTGATTCCTAAGTCTAAGTGCCCTGATTCATCGGTGTTGGATTTTCGACCCATATYAGTCTTGGATTTACGGAAAGCCTATGATACCCTTGAATGGGGTTTCGTTTAGGAACTGCTAAATGGTTTTGGCTTTCCCCAGTAGTTTATTGAGTTAATTATGACTTCTATGCATGGTTTTTTTGCTTCTCAAAGGGGATTGAGGCACGGCGACGCTCGTTTCTCTACTCTTTGTTCTTTGGCATGGAATCTTCATTAGAATTCAGAGAGAGTGGCTAGATAGGAGGCTTTAGATCACCTTAGATGCAAGTCTATGGCACTAATGCATCTATGTTTTACTGATGATGTCATCATGTTTTGCAAGGGCCAGTTTGATTCCATCAAACTTTCTCAGGGGATCAAGTTGTTTTCTAATACGTCAGGGCTTCAGGTAATGAGAGTAAGACTCTTTTTTTGTCGAGGCATGGGATTGATTTGGTGCAACAGGGTAGTTGAGTTGTCAGGTTTCTCTACAGGAGCTTTCCTTTCAGAATATTTAGGATTCTTTGAGTGCCCAAAGAGTCGCTACTGATAATTGGGAGTTCTATTGATAAAATGTTATGCAGGATAAAGATGTAAAGTTGTAAAAACCTGTCATTTGCTGCCAGGGCGCACAGGTGGTTAACTTAGTTTTAAAATTAGTATCGTACTTATGGGTCCCAAGTTATCTCCTTCCTCGGAAAAAATTCTCACTCTGAATTAAAGGGGTTTGTAGGAACTACTCTAGACAGGTTTGTGCTTACACACCTGGTGCTACAAGTTGGGATAAGTGGTGTGTAAACAAGAAGAAGTGGGCGTGTTTGGGATTTAGAAATTCGATTTGTGGAATTTGGAGCCTTGGGCAAATTTTGTGTGGGCTTAGTAAGAAAAATGATGATTTGTGGGTCGTTGGTAATTCTGTCTACATTGCAATAAATTGGGAGGAAATGAGCTTCATGTTGGAGTCTCATGGTGCTGAAAAAGATATGTGAGGTTGCGGTGTTTGCTGGGCAAACCATTTTTCTATGCTGGGAGATTATCAATAGCATTATTCTATCAAGGCTGTTTACCTCAAGCTGTTGGGAGACTCCTACTGCCTTGGTACATGTGCCAAGATGGAGATTTCCTAAGCACTGTTTCATATTGTGGATGTGTTATTATACCAATTGAAAACAAAGATAGGCTTGCATATGTTCTGTCTGATGCTCTTTGTTTGTGTTCTGTGTAGGCTGATGAAAGCCGTGAGTATTTTCCAATGCTTTTTGGAGTGTATATGCTAATGCTGTTGGTGTGATCTTGATCATCATGCTGATTGTGAGTATATTTCATCCTGCATAATAATTTTTGCTGATTCTTAGGAACTAATCAAGGAAGTAAGCTAAGCTGCGACAAGAATCTATTAATTTAATGTCTGTGCGTTGAGTTGGATGATGTTAATATGTTTGACAAGTAGGAACCATGCTTCTAGTGAGATATGTTGTGTCCTTCGATTTGATGGAGTTGTAGCTAGTATATTAAATTTGCTATTGATTATATGAATGAGGTCTAGTTATAAAAGTTAAAGATTAGTGCATAGGGTGGTTAGATTGATTTGCTAGAGATTTCTTCATGTTTGTTTCGCTGCTTTTTTGTCTGTTTGTCTGTGGTGATTTTTCCCTTGTTCTTAGCTTGTGTTTGTTTTAATTTTTTTTTTTTTGTGTGAAAAAAAAAAAGATTTATTGTCCAAAATGTAATTTGGTGTCATTAGAAAAATGTTAATGGTAACATGGTTGTCATTATGAAAAATGGTTGATTGTCAAAATGTTTATTTTAGGCATTCTCTTTTTTGAAAATTTTCCTTTTGCAACCTCTTGCACACTTTTTTCACATGGGCTTCGACATTTGTTGTGCAAATATTAGACATGAATTCTTTTTTCATTATTTTGAGTTACTAGATCGCGCATTTGCACGCGGTTGATTATACAGTTAATAATTGATAAATGTATTGTAATATATAATATATATTATTATTATTATTATTATTATTTATTATTATATTAAATAACCTTTATTTATAAAATTTAATGAACAATTATATTTCCCAATATTTTCATGCACACATCTATTAAACTTTAATACTTTGTTAATGTATAGAAATATTGTGATCCAAATAATTAAAACTGAAAGATGATATATACTTGCTAAAAATAATTTAATTTTATCTGCTAAAATTAAGGAAGAACCCAAAAATCTAAGAATTGTATGGAAAAAAATCATAAAATGGAATACGAGTACTTTACTAGGAGTAACAAAATTGGGTTCCTAAAAAACGACGAAAAGTAGAAAACGTTTTACTTAATTTATTGAAGAACTTGCACATTAAGTAAAAAAAATGATCTTTTTTGTACTGTGCTAAGTGACTATCATTACTGCAAAAATATTGCAATGTGAGAAAGAATTAAAGTTAATTTTTCTAGCTTTAAATTATGCTAATAGTTCAAGTTACACTTATAAGTCAAGTTATGTATTTTATTTGAAGTTCATTTTATGTATTAAGTGAATCAGTTAAAAGAGTAACTTAAGACATTAAAACATAACTTATCAATTATATATTAGACTCGTTTTACATAATTAAATGTAAGGGTTGCACACATAGTTTTTGCAAAAAAAGAACAAATTGTTGGAATCTGCAAATTACAATGTTTGATAACATTGCAATTACAATGTGTTGATATTGCAAATAATGTGTACTTGCCCATTACATGTGTTGATAACATTGCTGTAAAATCAACATAATATGTCATTACGTGAGTTTTTATGAATTGGTGCTAAAGTTTTCCTGACCATCAAAGCTAAGGGAATCCTTATTTTGCAGTTGAATGTACTCAACAGTAGATGTGTTTTATGGTAGAAGCGTGACCAATTATCGAGATTGTAGAAGTGTCAGAAGTCAGAAAGTGGAACTATCAGAAGCCCAATCAGCAAGTACGTTGGTTTTTGATGGATGGTCCAACTTCAACATCCGGATACATTGCAACAAACGAGCATTGTAGTCGTTTCTTGTGCTGGTGATGTTTGAGTGCCAAAATGCAATGCTAATCTTTCCATCTTTGATCTATTCTTCAATCTCTTATCCACAAGTTCCCACTTATTGACCTTTTCATACAAATGCCATGCCTACAGGACAAGGTGGGAGAAATTGTTAAATTTTGATTTTAAAAAATAAAATTAATAAAGTGATGAGTCATTCGTACTAACTTGTTTATGCTTTAAAACTTTGGGTGTTACTGTTGGTTAAGTAGCTTTAATTTTATTTTAACTAATCAGTTAATGAGAAGATTGGTTTTGGTGTCTTAAATGAGTATGTAAGTATAGGGTGATGGGGGGGGCTGTTTAAGGTTAAAAAAAGGGAACACTTTGTTTTTATGAGGATTCCTATTTCCATAGATGCTGCACAAGAGAAATCGTGAAGTAGAACAGATGGCATCTTACCCAGTCAAGAAGATATATCTCTTCTTTCCTTAAGGTGGTGTCACAGTTCGACCTTCCACTAACAATTTCTAGAGCAACGACCCCAAAAGCAAACACATCAACCTTTTCTGTAAGATGACCACGCATGGCGTACTCCGGTGCAAGGTATCCACTGTAAGAGAATATATATACATATAAACATTAAGAAGGAAAATCAGATTAATCAACATCTTTCTTATGTCATAGCAAGTAAATAGGAGTGCATTGTCAATCAATCAAAGCAAGATGGCAGGCTATGGRGATCTTACACTGTCCCAGCAACACCAGTGCTCATGTGAGTCTTTTTCTCATCATATAGCTTGGCTAGACCAAAATCTGATATTTTGGGATTAAGATCAGAATCGAGCAAGATATTACTGGATTTAACATCTCTGTGCACAATTCGAAGGCGTGATTCTTGATGAAGGTAAGTCAAGCCCCTTGCCACTCCAAGGCACACTTCAAAGCGCTTAGCCCAATCAAGTTCCAACTGACTGTCTCCTATTTAACAGCAGAAAAAAGGATGTAGATCACAAAATATATAAGTTTTCTATTAAGATCGTCACCGTAGATATCCGCAAAACGAAAAACAGAAAGAAAAGGTCATACCAAATAAGACTTTGTCAAGACTCTTGTTCTGTAGAAACTCATATACAAGCAAAAGCTTTTGGCCATCAATGCAGCATCCATATAACTTTACGAGGTTTCGATGCTGCACCGCAGATATGGTAGCTATTTCTGTTTTGAATTGATTAGTCCCTTGTTTGGAGGCTACTGACAGTTGTTTAACTGCAACAACTTTTCCATCACTCAAGGTTCCCTGTAATTGCAAACGTAAATCACGAAAACCCAAATTGAGAAAAGAGGAGAGTTAAACAGTTTTTAACAGCATATTTGAAATTTTAATTGCATGCTTTCTTCATCTCAGAGACATTCCATTAGTTAATCACACCAAAACCTCACGAAAATTTTAGTGTCTTAGAAATGTGGTGTGTGTTGTGTTGGGGGGGTGGGGGGACCTCACGAAAAATTTCAGTGCTTCTTCTGCCACAAATATGTCAGCAAATCATGGTGAAAAAAATCAATTATGGATCATAACTTGAAGACACACAAATTCACTCATGAAAGCAAAATTAATTACACCTCTACCATGCCTTAGTAATCAATGAAATCATACCAGTTAATTGGCTATAGCCGGTGAATCAATTGGCTATATGCAAGGAAAAAAAACTTTATATAGTATACTCAACTAGCATCCTACTACCTTATGACAACTACCAAATCCGCCTTCTCCAAGCTATGTGAAGGATCAAAATCTCCAGTAGACTGATTTCAGTTCAGCATAACTATAGTGTATGGTTTGCTGTCGATCCTAGAAGCTCTGGGAAAACCAATGCATAATATTAGATTAAGACAAATGAATTCCTAGCTCGATGATCTAATAGGAGTAAGATGCTAACATATGTTTAAGAACATAACAAGTGTACTACTATAATCATTGTATGGTTGCATAACGTTATGTTGACTATATAGTCTGCAATAGTAACTTCAAGAGACATTCATATGAATAAAACGATAAATTATTAGTATACCTCTTCTGCCACAAGCAATCGCTTCCTTCTTCGAAAACCAAAATGCAACCAAAGAAAGAACAGCTAAATTGACGACAACAGGTACGCTTATTCCAAAAAAATAGGCTGTCGTATTTTAGGTTTTGTTGAACTTGTTATCGGTGTAGGCCGGGGCTGAAACACTGAATAACAAAACACAGCCTTTCTCATAAATTGATATTCACCTTCTAATAGACGTTATAATCAATTGAGTAAGTAAACATATTACATGGGGTAACCTGATAGCATATTGAAGGCCCATATGTTCCTTGGTTAGTTATGCAGCAGGTCCCCTTTCCAGTCCCCGATAAATAATTTCAAGGTAATTTGCTGGAAACCGTAGTAAATTCTCCGAACAGTCTGTGATGATCCCAACTGGCTGCCCTACGGATATCAAAGTTCTTTCCACTCTCAGATTCTCCCTAGTTTAGACATTAGTATCGAGTGCCGTAATAATTGAAGCATAGGCATGCTTGATATAACAGGGAAAATTTTATTATTGCCAGTTGCAAGAAGCAGATTTATTTCTACGCCATGAGAAATTTATTAATAATAATTAACTTCGGACGGCCATCAATAAATACTCTAACCTAAGTAATTGCAAAATATATTTTTATGTGACTTGTTGTAACTTACCTATATAATATAAGCAATTAACAACCTTTCTATTACTGAAGTCATAAGAATGGATCCAGAAGACAACGAAGTAACCGATATCAATCACAACCAGCCTAACTATGCTTCACATCAATTTAATTCTAGCTTATCTGCTCTATCATCACACAAAGTGAATAATTAATATATTCTCATATTCAAGTTAAACTCGGATCTTATTATTTAAAGTAATTTAGTTCAGCTTAAACAAAAATACAGTCTATTGACAGAAGGGACATGGAGCTTTCTGAAGACTACAAGAAAATACAACATTTACTGGAATAGATATCCGAACACACGTTCTCCCAAAAGATTTCCCCAATTTCTATCACATTGTTCAAATGTACATATCCGTAATTGCAAGAGTAACTGTAATTACCATTCTGAAGTCCTAAGCCGTAGTATCTTAGGGAGTCGGAAGACAACCTGGTGGTTTGGAATAGCTCAGAGTCTTAGACTTTACAAACTGTCGTGGATTGTTAAATGTATATGACACATTGCTATTTGAGGCGAACAGTCCAACGTTACTAACAGCCCACTCATTGTTGCTCGATACCAATAAGTGGCAGGACCATTGCCTCATTATCACTTTCATACACGATCTGATTGATGCTCGAATTTGTGACCTCACAGTTAATAGCAAAGTCCGGAATCTGTCAAAAGGTTAATTCTCACAAAAAAGAAAAAAAAAAGAAAAAACAGAAGCACTGAAACTTCTTAGGCTACAAAATGATCTTTTCTAGTTTCCTACACTATGGGTTCAATGCGTTTCTTATTAACCTACATCAAAAAAATACTTGTAGCTCTTTCGGTTTCTGGATACCATCCATTCATTCTTGCTACTAGCTTCCCAAACATATTTTGACGGATGTTCCTTCTCCTATGCAGTGGTGTACCATTTAGTACATATATGAGACATAGGTTTGCTAAAGAAATAAGAGCAAAGAACACAGAAGTGGCTAAGCTTTTGACACCTGTAGAGAACTCGTCTAGTACACAATACACATATATCACACACTTATGAGCTCAAAAACTTTCAAAACCATGCCACGAAACAAATCAGGCTATTAAATGATCATTATAGCTGTAATAAGTTCAACTGCACTCTTAAAAGTTTGCTCTAACAGTCTTAATTATCTATTGTTAAAATACCACCTTGATTCAAGACAATGAATAGCAATAGTGACTATTTGTGAAGAAAATTGAAGGAAAACACCATTATAGACATTTTTATTCCATTCCATGTCTTTGTCCGTTTGTAGCCATATAATCAAGTCAGTAAGGCCTTTCAGATATATCAGCAAACATATCATGTGGAGATAGTATATGGCTGAAGTAGATAATTAATGTGTTTGGATACAAAATGTGGAAGGAAAAAAAGGGGAGGGAAGAAAGGGGAAGTTTCCTTCAAATGTTCTCCATTGTTGGAGAGATTCAATTCTTAGAATTTCACCGCTCCATTTTCGTCCCCTTCAATTCCCTTTCGCATTTGTTATCCGAATGAAGGATAATCCATCCTGCCACTTCCCTTCCCTTCCTTTCCCTCCATTTTATTATATCCAAATAAAGGGCAGCTCTATTGTTCAGAGATATACTATAACTTCATGATTTAGTGTGTGTAGTAGTAGATGATGCAATATTGTTCGAAGCTTGGGTTTGCTATGAGCTATCATTCTAACCTCTAGAAAAAAGATCTTTATACAGAAAATGCATACAATAAGTAAGGTGGGGTTCAAATTTTATTGTGACGTCTGTCTTCATGGGATAATAGAAAGATAATTATTAAGAAGCCATGAACAGAAAATTTTCTCATTAGAAACAAACAGTGACAACAAAACTGCATGTGAAACCTCTATCAATGTTCTTAATACTTTTTTAACTCGAATTTAGTTTTCTGCATGCTATGAATAAAGGGCTTTCTACTTTCTTACTTCCTCCGTAACACAATTCTTGTAACAAATGGGTTAACAYGCTCTCCAATGAAAAATAAGGTATTTGTTGTTTAGTTGTAATATTAATGTATTTTAGGAGAGAGAAAAAGTATTGGTCCCAAATAAAAAAAGGAGGGAATTTWAGGAAAGAGAAAAAGTGTGAGGTTTAATTTATTGCTAAGGATTTAATAAGGGGTAGTATAGTAATTTTACCATCAAAATTTTACCAAAAATGGAATGAAGTACATTTGTTACAAGAATTTCGTTACACCCAATATAGGAATTGTTGCGAGATTGCTTTACAGAGGGAGTGTTATTCTAAAAAGTTGACTTTTGTGTATTAGATGAAAACATGAAAAATTATTTTTCCGGGGATCTAATCAACCAGATAATTTGGACAATGTTCAGGCCTTTGATTTGACATAAGACTGAAACTTTCACTAAACATTGTATAGATTAAGGAGAGGAATCTGAATATGTGCTTACAAAGTCCTAAACCACTGTTGCAAGGAAATCCATTCACCAAACAGTTTAACCCTCGCAGGACAGACCTGCAAACCAGATGCTTTGCTCAGATGCTAATATCTGAATCAATAAGGAGAGCATATTCAAAAGTTGAGTACATACATAAACAATTTTGACCATACAGTGACAGCAATTTTTACTTGCATGTTTAWGGTTGTGTCCATCTGGCATTAGATTTTTAGAAGTGGCTTTGTCAGTGGCACTATCTTGGTTTAAGCGTACTTGATTACATCAGTGYGCATGTATAGTACTGACAATTTAGTATGGGTGGCATGATTTATAAAACTATCTTACTAATCTTCTTAGGTCATTAGGCTCTTCTCCAAATTGAGGGGAGAGATGCTAAGAGATGTTTTACCAGAAAATAAGGAGTAACCATGCTGTATATTGCAATGAAAAATTGAAACTAACTTACTAACAAAAGGTACAGTGAGGGCTTAGGCAATGCCTCTTACATGCTCCAGGGGCCATAGAATTTACTAGCCAAGGTTCAGATCAAACAAAAAAAATACAATGGGTCTTTAACCGTTGCTTAAAAATAATACTTCCTTGCTACGTTTTCTATTTAAGGAAAATTCAAATTGCTTGCTACACTTCTTTTTTTGGGCAAAAAAACCTTATCTCTTCTCTCTATTTCTTTTTTCTCCAAAAATTGTCTAGGAGTCCACAATGGGCACAATCATAGAAGTGTAGCGAGTAATGTGAAATCGAAAAAGCAATTGAATCGTCCCCCTATTATTTATCCAGATGGCCTCAACCTATTTAATAACTGGCTAGAGGGAGAAGGATGGTTTTAGCTAGTATCTTAGCACACTAAATAAAATAAATGTTGTTCATAAAATTTCAAAAACCTTTATTTAATGTTGTTTGTAAAATTTAAGATTTGAGAGCTCAATTTGGCTGCAATGTAATATTCAAACAAAACAGCATCACCATWTTCCAAATAATCATAAAACATTAAAACATGTAGTATGGTATTGCTGTAAGGAAAAAGTTATAACCTGCTGTCGGAGCTTGATAAAGAGAAATTATTTGCAACAAAGTTACTGCATTCAAAAGACACTGTGATTAGAGAGCAAGGAATGCAATATAGATAACTGATAAGAAAATTCAAATATGAATTCGAAAAATTATGATTGCGTTTGTTATAGTAGTTGAAAACAGCCAAAAATCCCAGCATAAGCTAAAGGACTAAACATACAGCTGTAGATTTGGTTCGCTGATCCAAGCAGGAGGGCTTCCAGATAGTTGATTGTGAGATACATCTCTGCATGGAAGCAAATCACAAATTGTTCCTTTTACATACAAATGGCAATGTAAACAATACTTTGTAAGCACAAGAAAATGGAACAAGGGTTGAACTAAGAATATAGATGTTCTAAATATGAAACTAACATATACATAGTAACTTATAGGCCCATAGATAGCCTGTCAACCCCACAAACACACATTCATTTTGCTTGTACCAGAGTTGGCACTTTAACACCAACATAATAGCAGATCGSCAGAGATCTTTCTTTAAATGCATGGTTTTCCATGCACCCAACTAGCCTCTGATATACTTATTTTGATTTTATAATTCTTCCTTCATTTCTCGCTTTTTACTCTCATCTTAATGTCTATCATGCACCCCTAATCTAGTCATTGATGTCACAACATAGTTTTGTCCTTGGGTGACAATTGGCATAAACAAATATGCAATAGCAATTAGCAACAAGGAACAAATATACAAGCAGCATTGATCTCGGTCTAGCAGTACAGTGTTTGATTTCGGGAATATTTTTGTAGTATTATTAAATAGAAATAGTYGTCACAAACCACTAAAAACTTCTCACTTTTTGAAAAWAACCACCAATGACTTTATTTTTATTATTTTATATCAATCTACCGTGGCACTCTTCAGAATTTGTAAAGCATTACCTTTCAATGGAAAGTTTTAAAGTTTCCATCAAATTTAATTTTTTGGAGAAATATATGGTAGTTTAATTAAAAAAAGTCACACATACTTCCTCCGTATTAAAATAAACGCAACGATTTGACATAAAGTAGAGAGAAAAAGTGTCTAATCGTTGCGTTTATTTTGANAAATAAACGCAACGATTTGACATAAAGTAGAGAGAAAAAGTGTCTAATCGTTGCGTTTATTTTGATACGGAGGAAGTAATAGATTTTGTTTTTTATAAAATATTACTCACTCCGTATCACGAAGTTCATGTCAAGTTCTACGCATGAACGTCGCGTGAAAATCCTGTTACTTTCACTTTATTTCATTTTCGAAAACCTTATCTTCTTCTTTTCTGGGTCATGGTCTACCATGTAGGGCTGATTTATACTAGTTGCAACACATCTTCAATCTAAATCTTTTTTTTTACCACACTTCTCATATTTTATTAGTTTCCAAATTTTAGCCCCAAATAATAATTGACACTTTCTTCGTGGTATGAAGAGAGTAGAAGTTTTTAGTGGGTTTTTTACCAAATTTTCTCAATTAAAAAGGGAAAAGGGGGCCATTTAATGGAAAATTAAATGTTTCTCGTTAAAAAGTGGTGCTTTACAAAACTATAAGAAAGTCATGGACCTCATGGTGGTTTAACTTTTTATATAAAATAAAAAAAATGATGGGTTTTTTTTTTTCAAAAAGTGGAAAATTTGAAGTGGTTTTTGACAAAATTTTCAGTTAACAATGGAGACAGATGGTATATTGTTTTGCATGTATTGATCTACTGAAAAGYATGCCCAAATTTTACATGATCATGCAAATACAACTTACATATGAGACAGAGATGGGCTTTTCTGAGCAGGCAGAACACCAGTAAGACTATTATTTCCGAGAAACCTGAACACAGAGAAGAATGCTTTACCATAAATTTTGGACCTATTCTTTTCTTCTGTGGATATGATAAAACAAACTACAGCCTCAAGTGTAAAGAAGGCATAATGACTCACAAGTGAGAAAGTGAGCTCAGATTAAACACAGAGTCTGGAATTTCTCCTGATATGCTGTTGAAGCTTAGGTCCCTGCAGCAAGTTTCACTTTCAATTTTTCAAGGTCAAATAGAAATATAGCAAGAAACATTAAAGGAAAGGAAACAAAAATAATGAGACAAGGGGAAATAAGTTCATATATTCTAACTATTTGGGAAGTTGGGATAGATTTACGTTGACACTTAATTGTCAATAGGAGTAAATTGGAATCAAATCAATGCTTGATGAAGATACAACTGCAAGTATTATGATCATATAATTACTTCCGTAGGAGCTCCATGGCTTCCACRTATTAGACTCTATATCAATCACAAGAATCTGCTTAATTTATATATACATGGTTAACCTCAATATACCTTTTTCGTTAAAAAATATTATCCAAAGAAAAATCTAGCTAAATTAGTTATTACCTAAACTCTCCCCSTTTCCATCTCCATATTATCATCAATAATAATAACTTCATTTTGCTACAACAATAACAATCACAATCAATCCTAAGCCCATTACATTTCCACTAAGTATTTCTAACAATTTGTACTTGAGAAAAATGTTACCGAATCTTAAAAAAATCGGCATWTTGTTAAAGATAGTTAAAACCTCCACTGCATATCCTAGTATTCCAACAAAAATCCTTTACCCTGCTTTTCGTAAATCCCATAAATACAGTCTATAAATAAACATCTGTCTCATCAACTCCACATCCAATATTTTTGAAAGTTAAAATTTTGTCGTAACATAGCAAGGGAATATTCCATGCATAACAATAGCCTACAACTTACAGTTGAATCAAATTTTGTAGTTCTCCTATGCGAGGGGGTATGGACCCAGTAATGTTATTATTCTTCAGAACCCTGCAGAAATCACAATAGTTTTTAGTGAGTTAAAAAGGAAAGCAAAACAAAGAGTCATAGTAAATAAGAGAATAGASATGAGATTTGAGTTGAATATGTGACCGTACAAGATGTTTAGAGATGTAAGACTAGTTACAAATTCCAGGGAAGAGCTGATGTTTGACAAGCCACTTATCCTCCTGCACGTATTCATATGGAACTGAATTACTAAGAAGGCATTGCATGCCCATGGGATACATATGCAAACATAGGTTTGGTGGAGAGAAACACTAGATAAGAATAGGCCAAGGAATCAACTTACAATTCCTGCAAAGAGGTTAGTTTAGACAATGATGATGGTATTGGCCCTTGAAATGAGCCTCCTTCAAGCCTCCTACACAGAACAATTCATGGGATTAAAAAAGCTGGGGATGTTAGAACCAAGAGAATATATACTTATTCTGAGTTTTACTAATGATGCTACTAAGTATCAGCTCCTTAACCAAAGCATTTATTGCGAAWTAGTATTATTTACAAAGAATACAATAGAAAAAAGAAGAATGAATAAGACATTAATATCTCACAGTGATTCAAGCTGACTCCAATTCCCAATGAATTCAGGTATCACACCTGTGAGTTCTGTGTCTGATCCCCTCCTAAATTAACAAAAGTCAGAACTTAGTCAAAGTTACAAAAGAAAGAACTTCAAAATGGAAAAGAAAAAAAAAAATGCTTCCAACGTCTTTATTTAGATGCGCAACAAACGGGTATGCACGATTTTGATTGTCAGAATAAAATGGGTATAGAAAGATAAGTAGCATGTGATRAACAGAGAGGAAGGGAGAAATAACATTCAAAGAAAGAAAGAAAATATTTGTCGCGTTTCATATGAAATTTCCAAAACTGATAAATGTTGCTTTAAAAAAATCCGGGGAAGTATAAAAAATTGAAACAAAGACTTTCACAGGGTTCTATTGGGAAATGAGATTATTGAGGGCTTGGGAGGAGAGGGATTTCATGAGTTCTTACACTCTCTGCATGTTTCGCAAATTAGCAAAAGTTGAAGGGATTTCACCAGTAACTCCAGAGCTGCTAATGGTCCTGTTAAGGTAAACCAAACTCAAAGCTTCAACCTAAGACAGAATGCACAGTTTGAAGTTTGAACTTATGATGCAAATCTAAGATGCACTTCACTAAAATCTAGCTGCAAATGCTAATTGGACAATGGAAAACAAGCTGTATGATTAAAGTTATCGTTACAATGCTGATGATACTGAAAGATAAAAAAAAWTTGCTTTTGATACACTTGCTACTAGTAGTTACGATTAGATGTTACTATCATGTGAACACATACAAAGGATTGACAGCATTTCTGTAACCATGGGATCATGATTTTTACAGATCTAAGTTACATAAGGGAAGGGGGGAGCAATGGTGTCCCCCTATTAAATTACCCTTCTACCCTCCAAGAGAGAAACAATTACTATGCTACAAATAAAACTTTAGTATGTTCATTAATGAACCAAGGTCACACATTTGCAAAAGTGAGAGCCTAATGTGCTAGTAACAGTGATGTTTAACAAATTGTAAAATTATAATCCTGTTGAATGTCAATATACAAAGAAGATTTTCTGTATCTGATATGGATTATTAAAAAATAATAGACAGAGGCTTATTCTTCCAACTCTGTACWCTAGCAGCCTAAGCTTACTAGCTTATTTCGCATCCAAAAGTAGTTGCATAATTTTTCCATATTAYAAAGTTCAGATTAGTTAGTATGTATTTATGTAATCGAACTTATAGGTAATCTTTAGCACATTCAGAGAAAACAGAACTACAGAAGATTATTGTAAATTTAGCTTTATTCGGTAATGTTGTGCCTTCTGAAGCCTGAAATATGACGTATACATTCCAAACTTTTCAACCCCTTGCCCATCCTCTCATAAGTCATAACTACTTCCTATAGGACTGTAACCACTGGCACATATGCCTCGTAAAGAAGGCGTCAATGAAACCTCAACAAGCCTTAGTATGTTTCAGTGATTATTTCCTCAAAATATAACACAATCCCATATGACTATCCCCACTACCTCTAATGGCTCTAAAGAGTAGTAACTATGAAGACACCAACTWAGGGAGAACAAAGTAAGGTGTGATCCCAAATTTCATAAGATTTATCGACAATTCGACATGTTTCGACAAGAACACCAGAATGCTATGTAGAGACATCTAGACAGGGACAGCAAATTGTTTAACTGGGCTCTTGATGATGAAGCAATTCATAGAAGCTGAATATTGGATTCGAATAGATTCAGAAGACACATGTAGCCTCAWAAATTTAAGTGAAAAGTTTTTGTGTGACGTTACTTTTTCTACCACGTGGAGTAAAAAGAGATTGGAAATTACAAATATCCAAGTAATGTTTTAGACTTTTAGCTGCATAAATTGTTGGTCATGATCTTCTTTGGACAGATAAGGACTTACAGTTGCTCCAGTTTTGTTAAGTTTCCCATCTCTGGAGGCAAAGAGCCAGAGAAATTGTTTGGACCAAGACCCCTGCACATGCAGCACACCATGTACCAGTAAACATCCAATTTATTTTAAATACTAGGATTTTTCTTGTGGTCAGTTTTTGCTTTTATTCAGCACAGACATTAACACTCGGAAAATGAAGCATGTATATATACAAGGACATAAATGACAGCAAATTATATGAAATATTGAATATTTTCTCATCTTGAATGCAACTTTGGGGGTGGGACAACTTGTTAGCAGCCCATGTGATGAGATGAAGAGAGTGATAGAGAAGGATAAGTAGAGTAGCCCCTTTGTYGAGGAGACAAATAGATTCCCATGCAAACAATGTAATGCTGCGATTGTTATGAATTTTGCCAAAAACAAAAGTATTGCAAATACAAGACCATGAGAATTTATTCAGGGGAGCATTTAATTATTTCTAGCATTTATTTTAAGAGATGTTTCACAAGAATAATATGTCTACCAATATGAAATTAGCTGATTTGAATCTGTTTTTTTGGTTACTACTCCCTCTGTCCCCAAAAGATTGCAACATTGAGAAAAACTTACTTTTTAAAGGTTTGTGAGTAGAGTTTTAGAGAGAGGAAATAAGTAGGGCCCAAAAGGAGTTTTAGTGAAAGTAAAGTGGTGCCTCCATATACTATTTATGGGGATATCYCAAAAAGGAAAATTTTGCAATCATTGGGGGACGGAAGGAGGACGCTAGATTGTTTCCTTACTCATGTTGTCTATAGGCTGTTACTAGTTACAACCTTTGTCATGTAATTTTAGAATGAAGGAAGAAGTAAAATTATAAGTTTTGATCAGACACGTTCCTCGTGGGTAGAGAACTGTAATATAATTGGAAGGGAAGTCTTCTCTATAAACATGAGTGTCATGAAAATCTGAATGAAAAAAAGGTTACTACCATACAGTTCAAATGGAGTGCTTACACCATATGGCTAAAGATGTACAGACGTAAGATATATGGCAATATAAGAGATGCAGAGAACTTACAATGATCGCAGATCAGAAAGCAGACCGAGTTCTCTTGGGAGTGGCCCCGACAGTGCATTGGTACCAAAATCCCTTGATGTAATAAAAAKGAAACAAAAAAAATAAGAAAAAGGGCATGCAATGATCCATCATCGCAAATATTACTGCTGTACATCAAATTTATAAGGTTGGTGAGCGTACAGCCATTGCATGCGAGTGAGGTTACCAATGCCTGAAGATAGAGGGCCGGTCAAGTAATTTTGTCCCACTCTCCTACACAGTAAGAAGACATCATATAAAATCAAACATTATTTTGACGAAGTTTTTGAATGCCTGCCTTAATGTTCAGCTTCAAAGTATAGATGAAGCTACCCTCGTTACTGATTTAACACAAAAATATTGTTGACAAAGTATATAGAAAACAATACAAATTAGTGAGATAAACCAATTCCCAGAGCTCATCTGGTAGCACGCCTACAGCATCAATAGCATAGACCTTCCTGTCAATTATTGAGACAGATATTTCAGTTCTCATAGATGACATTTAGTTAAACAAATTCTGTGCTAGGTGAAAGGATCATAAGTCAATATCCAGATACACCAATACATATTATACAGAAACAAAATCGATAACAGTACTAAAGCTGCAATAATTAATACTGTTGCTCAGTTGTTTGTTGCTTTGATAAGTAAATCTGACAACAGTGACCGGAGCTGACCTGTTGTTGACCCTAATTGTAGCTCTAAATCAGGAGATAGAGTTTAAGACAAATATTTTACACCTTAAGACAAATATTAAATATTAGATGTGTGAGGTCAGGATCATTTTATTAGCATGGATTATGCATTGGAGACTTGGAGTATACAAATGAAAAATAGAGAATTAGGAAAACTCAGGGAATAAAAACTGAAAGACACAACAGGTTTGACCAGATAACATCTCAACTTTATTTTACTATTACAACTTCTTTGAATATTAGTGATCATCTCAAGAAATGTTTATGACCATCTACTCCAACCCTCAATCATCCCTTTCTCCATTAAAATTATATCACATCTACTTTTCCCGTAAAATGATACCTGGCTTACTCCTATCAACTCTAACTCTTTATGTAAAATAACATATGAATATTTGACAAAGGTATACCACGATTCCACAAACAATTGGAGCACATATGAGATATCATTGATATCAAATCTCAATTCAGGAAAAATGGCATGAAATAGCGTGAGAAAAGTGATAGTGAAGTAGCTTACAGTGCAGTAATGTGGCAGAGTGTGTTATCTTCAAAAGAACAATCGCATTTGATGAAGGGGTTATAAGCAGTATCATCAATTACGATGGAATCATCAATGGCTGCCCCACTACAAGGATCCCCTGTTGTGTTCCATTGTTCTGTGTTCGCAGGTTTCTCCCATTGCTCTAGAATTGAATTCAATGCCCGTGCTGCAATTTCATGCCTATTTTAGTTTTAAATTCGCCTTTCAATTTCGTGAGCTTTTATACTCCCTTAGTCAAATCTCTATTATATAAGCCAAGGGAAGCAATGGTGTCCCTTGAAAATTACTAAAGCAGCCCTCAATGTATGATAATTACAAAGATACCACCCTAAATAATCAAACCTCAAATAAGAGGGGGGAGACTGGAGAGTAAAACCTTAATGAAATTTGGACATTGTTCGTGCATTTATTTTGGAAACATTTATTGGATCCTCACTATATATATATACTAGTATTTTTTTGCACGCTATGCGTGCGTGCTGTGTTATATTATTTTTTTTATACCCAAATCAGTTAGTTTTTAGTGTTACAAAAAAATTGGTTCATTCGAATATACATTTATAATTTTTTATGTTTGTTTTTCTTTAAACAGTGTTTCGTTTGATTATTATTAATTGCACTATTATGAAGGAGTACGTCTCTTATTTTGGCACACGATGTGTGCGTGAATGAACTGAGCTCTTAAATTTATTTTTAATTCATATTTGAAATTTATTTTGTATTTTGATAACATACTTTTAGTTTAAATATATACAATAAATAGTTCTTTAAAATGATTCCTTTTTTATGTTTTTCAATGCGTCATTTTTAATTTTGAGTAATGTTCGTATCTTGTTAATATTGCATTGATTGTGTTGACTTTGGTATGTTGTATGATGTTTACTACTCCATCCATTCCAGTTTATTTGTTACGTTTCTTTTTTATACTTTACTTTTTAACCTATTAATGTTACTTTTACCCTAAAATTTCTCATATTACCCCTTATTTATTTCCTTTTTATTCTCGATTTTCCACCCAAACTTAACTCTTCCACTCATTTTTAATTCACTTTAATTTTACTACACATATCTCAAACAAATTAAAAGAATAATACAACTTCCAAGTAATACCAACATATATTATCCAAATATTTTTTTTAATTGACGTGCAATTTTACAAACGTAAAAGATAAATCGAAACGGAGGAAGTATCTTAAAGTCAATCTTTTCAAATTTTGATTAATATAAATTTGATTGTTGGTACATTGATTATTTTGACTTTTTTAACAATAATTGCTATGGGTAATTATGTAATAGCATAGGGGGACACCATTGCTCCCCCTTGGCTTATCCTAGTCTTTTATATGCACGCGATGCGTGCAGCTTTATTTTAATCTTATTATTGTTTTAGTGTTCTGTGAATTTGTGTATGGTTTTTTTTATAGATTTATTGTTGTCTTTCCAAAGATCTAGTCTTGATTTTTTGACATTAAGTCTTGTTTATTTTATGGGACAAAAATAAAATCATCATAAAATTAAATATAAGTTGAAAAATCATTGAACATTTAGTCATTTACCATTAATTGAAGTCTCGTTTTTTTTATGTATTGAAATTCAACATTATTTTTACTAATGTATATCTTATTTCCATTATACATGTTTCAAAATACTAAAAAAAATCTATGGATTAAAAAACACACTAAAACATAAGTACTTGGTGTTTTATTGAAATTCTATTTTCCCGTGTTATCAGTAGTCATTTTTTTGTATCTCTTATTTATCAGAAAATTAGATGCATCGTAAAAATATTTTTTTCCCCTTCATTTATTTGAGAGTCAATTTAAACATTCAATTCTATAATATTTCGTTTTACTATTACCTCGAGAGTCAATTTAAACATTCAATTCTATAATATTTTGTTTTACTATTACCTCATTACTTGTGAATTTTTTTTAAAAAAAAAATTGTAATTTGAGTGAATTATGCTTTAATTTGATCCTAGTTGATTTTTGTGCATGGATTACATGTTATATTTGGCAATATTTTTGAATTATATGTAACATTAATTGTGGAATTGATTATGTTACATTTGGCAATTAATTTGAATTATTTGTTGAATGATTTCTTTGTCTACTTTTATAAGTTAAGTGAAGGGCATATTTGTATTTTCCAAGGGGGGACACCATTGCTCCCCCCTTGGCTTATATATATACTAGTTTTTTATGCACGCGATGCGTGCGACTTTATTTTTATCTTATATTGTTTTAGTGTTTCGAGAAGTTTATGCATGTGATTTTCTTATAATTTATTATTGTTTTTCCAAAAATCTAGTCTTGATTTTTTGAAATTAAGTCTTGTTTATTTTATGAGATAAAAATAAAATCATCATCAAGTTGCACATAAATTGAAAAAACATTGGTCAATTACTATTAATTGTAGTCTCATTTTTATTTATGTATTGAAACTCAACATTTTGTTTTACTTATGTATATCTAATATCTATTATACGTGTTGCAAAATACTAAAAAAAATCGATGGAGAGAAAAAAAACACTAAAACATAGATACTTGGTGTAAAACTAAAACCTATTTCCCCTGTTATCCGTAGTCATTTTAACATGTATCCCTTATTTATTAGAAAATTTTATCCATAGTAATTTTTTTTCCACTTCATTTATATGAGAGTCAATTTAAACATTCAATTTAATAATTTTTTGTTTTACTATTACATCATTAGTGATGAGAAACTTTCTTTTTTAAATTTTATAATTTGAGTGAAGTATGCTTTAATTTGATCCTAATTTATTTTGTTTTTATGTTGATTACATGTTACATATTTGGCAATGTTTTTTGAATTATATATAAGATTAATTGTGAAATTGATTATGTTACATTTGACAATTTATTTGAATTTTGTGTTGACTACATATATAAGTGAAGGGTATTTTTGTATTTTCCAAGGGGGACACCATTGCTCCCCCCTTGGCTTATATAATAGATAGAGATAAGATATTGCGATATAAATTAAATGAAGTATTTTATAGAGAATTTTCAGAATAATATCTAGTACTTCGTAATTCGAGAGTGGAAGAATTATTATTTTCGATTTATTGACAATTATGAAGTTGTTATGAACTTTAAGATAGTATTGCTCATTTGCACTACTATATGCATAATGAAAGTGAGATCACGAAAAATATATATTATGGGATCTTAACTTACAGTATAGTATACTAGTTTTTTATGCACGCGATGCGTGCGGCTTTATTTCTAACTTATATTGTTTTAGTGTTTCAAGATGTTTATAAATGAGATTTTTTTTTAATTTATTGTTGTTTTCCAAAAATCTAGTCATGATTTTTTGAAATTAAGTCTTGTTTATTTTATGAGATAAAAATAAAATCATCATCAAGTTGCACATAAATTGATAAAACATTGATCAATTACTATTAATTGTAGTGTCGTTTTTATTTATGTATATCTAATATCTATTATACGTGTTGTAAAATACCAAAAAAATTCGATGGAGAGAAAAAAACACAAAAGCATAGGTACTTGGTGTAAAACTAAATCCTATTTCCCCTGTTATCCGTAGTTATTTTAACTTGTATCCCTTATTTATTAAAATATTTTATCCATCGTAATTTTTTTTCTCTTTCATTTATATGAGAGTCAATTTAAACATTCAAATCAATAATATTTTGTTTTACTATTACCTCATTACTGATGAGAAACTTTTTTTTTTAATATTATATTTGAGTGAATTATGCTTTAATTTGATCCTAATTTATTTTGTTTTTATGTTGATTACATGTTACATATTTGACAATGTTTTTTGAATTATATGTAGGATTGATTGTTGAATTGATTATGTTACATTTGGCAATTTATTTGAATTTTGTGTTGACTACATATATAAGTGAAGGGTATTTGTTGTATTTTCCAAGGGGACACCATTGCTCCCCTTGGCTTATAAAATAGAGATAATGATCGTCATTGATTAAATTCTTAATGTAAGGGTTTTTTTTTAGCAAATTGACTAAATCAAATCACATATATATAGTAGTAAAAAAAATAATGTTATGGCTTTGTATTGTTGTTATCCCTTTGCATTAGTAATAACTAGTTTTTTTATGCACGCGATGCGTGCACTGATGTACGGAGTACAAAATTACAATTTATAAAACAATTCTAAAGTAATAATTTATAAGCTATGTATTACAAATTAAAATAATATTTATTTTGATATAACATCTATGATTATGTTTATTACTTACCATTAATTTTATGGGGAATTTCTAATCAATCTTGGAGATTGATTTGATAAATCAATCAAGTGACATATTTATATAGGATTTCGTAATTATGTGCAACTTTTGGGGTCAAAATATATCCTACTTGATTAACCCAAAAGTTGCACATAATCACGGAATCCTATACAATTATGCGACTATTGATTATTAAATCAATCTACAGGTTTGATTATAAATTTCCCTAATTTTCCATTATCAATATAAAAATTTTAAAAAATCATTTTATTTAATTTTTTTAAGTGATGTTAATTGGTATTTATTTAAAATGGTCATTAATAAATTTACATAGTCAATGCAGTCTTTTTTAATTGGTCACAAAAAACAAAACAACTTACAAAGTACAAACATCTTTTTAAGGGTAAAATAGACATTTTATGTGGATTCCAATATAGATTAAATTACCCTTAATGATAATTTGATGCATATACCATATTTAACTTACTTGTTTAATATGACAAATTCGAAAATGGAAATGTTTTTTTTTGTGATTTTTCTAAATATTGAATTCATTAAGGATATTTTTGGTCTTTTTGAAGGGGGGACACCATCTTCCTCCCCCTTAACTTATATAATAGAGATGCAAATAAGTCAAATGAAAGTGATGCATTTGTGAATTGCTTTAACTTTACTATGCAAAATGCAAGTAATTCGATATAGATCAAGTTATACCCAGATTTCACCTAAGTCCAGCCCACTAAGTTACTAAAGGAAACGGTCAGCAAGCTCCCGCGAGAAAATAGCTAACGACTGGATAAGTCCACCTGGAGCAACGGCTAGAAAATGGTAGTTGAGAAATTCACGGCATACATCTAGCAGCCCGAAGTCCTTAAACCTAGTAGAGATCCTTATTATAAATAGAGAGCAAATGTAATTAGAAGGATCATCTCATCTCTCCCACTCTCATCTGAATTCTTATTAAACACTTAGTCGATTTCATTAGTTTGTAACTGTGAACCGAGCCGGTTGAGTGCTAAAGTCATAGTGGATTGGTAGTCTCATCACTACCCGCGGTTTTTCCCCGATTTGGGTTTCCGCGTCACCAGTTCTCGTGTGTTCTTTCTGTTTTTACTTTCGTTCGTTATTGCTTTGCTTATTATTATCGAATTAATTAATCCGTCTAATTGCAGGTCTCGATCCTAGCTAGGTAGACTAGCTGCTTAGCTAAATTCTGCCTAAACATTTTGGCGCCCACCGTGGGGCCTGCAGCTTGATTTGTTAAAAAAAAATAGTGAAGGGAGTATACTCCTGCTACTTTACTTTCCTTTCAATCGCACAATTTGAAATTTTTTTGCTATGACTTCTGAAATTGACACTCCTAACCCCCCCAGCAATTCTGAATTGCTGGAACTATTATCCTCATACAGGGAAGAACTCCAAAAGAGTAAGGAAGAAAACCGGCTAGCTCTTCAGGCCCTAAGGGCTGAAGTAACCGCCGCGTCAGGTAGTCGACGTAGACGTGTTAATACTGAAAATGTCCCTAACATGCAGGAACTATCTTCAGGTGAATCAGAAGATGAGGAAGATCCCTCATTCCGCGAGGAAGAGATGGAAGAGCCTGAAAGTGGCGAGTACGAGACCCCGGAAGAAGAGAGATCCCCCGAAGAAGAAGATTCTGATCCCAGCACCAGGAGGTTGGCTAAGTTAGAATCCGAAAATAAGCGAATGATGAGGATGCTAGCTAAGCTTCCTGGTGCTCCAGTCCCGGTTGCCCACGAAGCCGCGGATGGTTATACCCGTTCCCCCTTCGTGGCAGCCATTGCTAGGGCAAAGATCCCTAAAAAGGTAGGAATTGTTATGCCTAAATTATATGATGGTACTATTGACCCGCATAATCATGTAGCGTAGTACAAGCAAAGGATGTGGGCCCTATCCATCCCATGGAATCTGATAGAAGCCACCATGTGCAAGTCGTTCGGATCGACACTGTCAGGGCCCGCCCTACAGTGGCTGATCAACCTAAAGCCAGGTTCTATCCCGAATTTTGCTACCTTGATTAATAAGTTTTACCTGCAATTTGCTAGCAGTAGAGCAATCGATAAACTGCCTAGTGATTTGTACTTCGTCGTCCAGAAACCTGGAGAGACATTGCGCAAATACCTAGACAGGTTTAGCTCTGAGATGATATCTATTAAAAATCTGGACGCATCTACCACTATAGAAGCGTTCAGAAGAGGACTACCCCTCAATCGAGGCTATATTATGAGTTGACCAGGTACCCTTGTACGTCCTTCGCCTACGTACAGACGAGAGCTAGGGCTGAGATCCGGGTAGAAGAGGACGAGGCAGCTAGAAAGATCCTAGCCACGCCAACTGAAAATCGGGCCTCCCCCTCAAGGCAGAATAATAACCATCGAGGTGGGGGCAGGTACCAGCCATACCAGCAGAGAAGCCAGGGGGCTGGTACCGAATAGGTAAAGCAGGTGGGTCGTGTGAGTATCCACCTGTCTCTAGTTACTGCTTCACCGTGGATGTTGCAGGTGTTGTCGATGCGATGGCTAAGCTAGATGCCCCCGTTAGGTGGCCATCTAAAAGCCTTAAGCCGGATAGCGAAAAAGACCCCTCCAAGTGGTGTAGCTACCACCATGACCGTGGCCACACCACGGAGGAGTGCATCGCTCTAAAAAAGGAGGTCGCCTGGCTACTAAGTAAGGGTCATCTAGACCACTTGCTAAGCCGGAGAGGTAAGCAAAATTATAATAACCGTGGAAATAATAACCAAAATGCTAGTAACCGTGATAAATAGGTACAGAAGAATCCTGGAGCTTCCGCTCCTCCCCCGGATCCATCTCATGTGAAAGTAGTACAGGTAATAGCCGGAGGCTCAAATGTTTGTGGACTAACATACTCTGCAGCCAAAAGAAGTGCCAGAGTGAAGCCAGATGGGCAGCCAGCTAGCCCCAAGTCCAACCTGGATAAACAGCTAGCATGTATGCCTATCACTTTCGACGACGAAGATGATGGTGAGGAGCACCACGACAGTTTTGTAATCTCCCTAACTATAGCTAAATGCTTGATTAAAAGAATATTAATTGATAGCGGTAGCTCCACTAACGTGATCTTTAAAAGTGCGCTAGAAAGTATGGGGTTACAAGAAAAAGATATAGTGCGGAAATCCACTGTCCTAGTAGGGTTCAGTGGAGAATCCCAGCAAACCATCGGCGAGGTCACTCTACCTACATATACGAAGGGAGTGAACCTCGCCACCAAATTTAACGTAATAGATAGTCGTTCTGCTTATAATGTTATTTTGGGTACCCCCTGGATTCATAAGATGAAGGCGGTACCCTCGACTTACCATCAGGTTCTTAAGTTCCCCACTAGTTGGGGTGTGCAGGAAATCAGGGGAGATCGCAAGATGGCCCGAGAGTGCTATAGTGTGATGTTGAAGCCGAAGAAGGAGTCCATCTAGCAATTACAGCTAGATTCAGTACCCGCTAAGCCCAGCGATCAGGACCTAGATGAAGTGGTGCTGGATCCCAGCCTACCTAAGCAAACTGTGTTAATCGCAGCTAGCTTAGAGGCAGGCGAAAAAGGTAAATTAATAGAATTTCTAAAAGCTAACAAAGATTGCTTTGCTTGGTCCCACGAGGACATGATAGGCATTGACCCCAGCATAATAACTCACCGGCTAAATGTGGACCCCCACGTAAAGCCGGTGAAGCAGAAAAGGCGAAAATTCGCACCCGAGAGGAATGCGATAATAAATGATGAGGTAGCCGAGCTACTGAGGTGCGGTAAGATAAGAGAAGTGTCCTACCCGGAATGGCTAGCCAACGTGGTCGTGTAAGTAAAAAGAACGGTAAGTGGACGGTTTGCATCGATTTCAAAGATTTGAATAAAGCATGCCCTAAGGACCCTTTCCCTTTACCTCATATAGACGCAATGGTAGACGCCACTGCTGGTCACGAAAGGTTAACTTTTTTAGATGCATATTCTGGGTATAACAAAATTCTCATGCACCCCCAAGACCAAGAAAAAACCGCCTTTGTCACCGACAAAGGAATATATTGTTATACCGTTATGCCTTTTGGTTTGAAAAATGCAGGTGCAACCTACCAGCGACTAGTGAACAAAATGTTCCAAAAGCAGCTGGGGGACACGATGGAAGTGTACATAGATGACATGCTAGTTAAGTCCAGAAAGGCGGGCGATCACATCGCCCACCTTAAAGAAACGTTCGAAGTTCTAAGGGAATAGAGAATGAAGCTGAATCCCACCAAGTGCTCGTTTGGGGTGGCTGCAGGTAAGTTTCTAGGTTACATAGTAACACAACGAGGAATAGAAGCTAATCCGGATCAGGTAAAAGCTATCCTTAACCTAGAATCACCGAAAATTTTGAAAGAAGTCCAAAAACTAACGGGACGAGTAGCAGCATTAAACAGGTTCATTTCGCGTTCATCAGGCAAAAATGCCACCTATTTTACAACGTTTTAAAAAAGAACAAAGGCTTTGACTGGACCGATGAACACGAAAAGGCCCTGCAAGCACTAAAAGCCTACCTGGTTTCCCCCCTACTGACCAAGCCAGCAGAGGGAGAGAATCTACAGCTCTACCTAGTTGTCAGTAGCAAAGCCGTAAGCGCGGTACTAGCTAGGGAAGCCGAAAACCAACAGCTGCCTATATATTACGTAAGTAAAACATTGTTAGAAGCAGAATCAAGGTATTCCTCCCTCGAAAAACTCGTACTAGCATTAGTTATCGCCTCTAAAAAACTTAGACACTATTTGGAAACGCATACTATAATGGTTATGACTAATTACCCAATAAAAGATGTGCTCAGGAAACCCGAGCTAACGGGAAGAATGAGCAAATGGGCAATCTGTCTAAGTGGATACGATATCAAATACATGCCTAGGACAGCTATAAAATCACAAGCGTTAGCTGACTTTGTGGCCGACTTTAGCCCAGGCCTAGAACCCCCCGCCGTCCAGGCAGTAACCACAGGTAAAGATAAATGGCAACTGTACGTCGATGGTTCCTCGAATTTCAAGGGAGTCGGACTGGGCGTGGTGCTAAAGTCGCCACAGGGGGACATGATAGTAAGGGCCATATGCTGCGATTTTAAAGCAACTAATAATGAAGTAGAATATGAAGCTTTGCTTGTAGGTATGGCGGCAGCTAGAGACCTAGGGGCAACCCACCTCCAAGTCTTTAGCGATTCATTGCTGATAGTAAGTCAGCTGAAAGGCGAGTTCGCAGCCAAAGACTCCAAGATGGCCAGGTACATAGAAATAGCTAAAAAGAAAATGAATGAATTTGATAATTTGACATTAAGCAGGTACCAAGAGACCAGAACACGAAGACAGATGCCCTAGCTAGCCTAGGCTCAGCCATGAGGAAATGCAGCTTTGACTCAGTGCCCATAGCACACCTTGCCGCACCATCAATCGAAAAAGAGGAACTGGTTATGCCCATCTCCGATGAGAACGAGGAAGATTGGAGAACGCTGATCATCAGGTAACTAAGAGATGAAATCCTACCTAACGGCAAGCTAGAAGCCAGAAAGGTACGAATGAAGTGTTCTCGGTACGCCTTAATTGATAACGTTTTATTTAAAAAGTCTTCCTCAGGCATCCTGCAACGATGCCTAGGTAAAAATGAAGCACATACCACCCTAAAAGAGTTCCATGACGGCGAGTGCGGCACGCACTCAGCTGGCAGGACCCTAGCTAAAAGAATATTAACCTACGGCTATTATTGGCTAACCATAAAACATGATGCTAACGAATATGCAGGAAGCTGTGATAGTTGCCAAAGGCACGCGAACACATCGCACCAAGCACCTGAGCAACTGCACCCTTCCCTCACTCCATGGCCTTTCATGAAGTGGGGAATGGACATCGTAGGTAAACTACCAACAGCTCCAGGTCAAAAGGGATACATGTTAGCACTTACTATCGCACCAAGCACTTGAGCAACTGCACCCATCCCTCACTCCATGGCCTTTCATGAAGTGGGGAATGGACATCGTAGGTAAACTACCAACAGCTCCAGGTCAAAAGGTATACATGTTAGCACTTATTGACTATTTCTCGAAATGGATTGAAGCAGATGCATTCCCCCAGGTAAGGGACAAAGAAGTAATCTCGTTTATCTGGACCAACATAATCTGCAGGTTTGGGGTACCTAGTGAAATTGTTTGCGACAATGGTTCGCAATTCTTTAGCAACAAAACTAGGGATTTTTGTAAAAAATGGAACGTAGATACCATAGAAGAAATAAGAGACGCAACCAATACAAGAATGGTAGCCTACCAGCAGATAGTAGCCAGAAGCTTCAATAAAAAGGTGAAAGCTAAGACATTCGCAATCGGTGATTGGGTACTAAGAAGAACATTCCAGAACACCCAAGAATTGAATGCAGGCAAGCTAGGAGCCAGCTGGGAAGGCCCCTACCAGATCAGTAAAGTGTTGGCAACGGAGCCTATAAATTGACCTCACCTGAAGGCACAGAGGTCCCCAGAAGCTGGAACGCCTGTCACCTAAAAAGATATTGTTTTTGATGTAAAACCCCGATAGCTAGCCACTAGAAAAGAAAATCGATGTAAAAGAGAAACACTTGTATTTCTATAGCTAAGCGGCTAGCTAAAAATGAATATCATGCATGAATAAAAGTTGTAACAAAGTCACATTGAAAAGCAAATAAAGCACAAATTCATATAAGAGTCAGATCATAAAGTGCCAAAAAGGCCGCTCACCAGCGGCAAATCCAAGTTAAACTGCCCAAGGCAGTACCAAGCAAAAGAGAAATAAAAACAGTCAAATAATTAGAGCTGCACATGCCGCAGCCATAGCCCAATACATTCAAACAAAAGTACTAAAAAGTTTTTCTGAAACAGGTCATCTATCCTGAAGAAGGAGCCTTCACCTCCTCAGTTGGGTCACCCATGAACAGTTCCTCCCCAAAGCCAAACTGAATGGTGGAACCACCCAAGCTAGCTGCATCATCAAGCATCTTCTCACAATCAGGCAATGAAGAAGAAGTCCCAGCAACTGCCTGAGGAAGATCCCCAACAGAAGGTGGTGGTACGAAGTCGGACTGAGATTTAGCCGTAGCCGCTAGAAGTTCCTTCCTGAACTCCTCGTCCTCTAGGTCCTTCATATCACCTAAAGAGCCCACATAGGCATCTACATTGACGGTCAGCTCATCGTCCACAGGCCTCTTGAACTTGACCTTCCAGGACAGCTTAGCCAGCTCAGTGATCACCGTCTCTGCCTTATCCTGACGATCCACAGCGACAGTCTCTTTGAGCTCCGCAGCAGCAAGCTCCAGCTCCTCGCGTTTGGCCTTCTCTGCGGCTATCGACGCCTCCAGCTGTTTCTTCTCAGCTGCCCAGGTGGCCTTCTCCTCAGTCAGGTGGGCCATCTGGCTAGTCAGGTCCCCAGCATGCTTCTTCAGGACAACAGCAGTCTGAAAAATAGATTTTGAGACCATGAAGTTCTGGATCAACTGCAGGGCCAGATGGATCCCATCATTGTGCACCACCTCCAGATCCTGCCCCTTCAGGCGAGCAGTAGCAGCAGGAAATAACAACTGATCCATCTCTGGCCAGATTCCACTAGCCGTCCCTTCGTGATCCAGGTAGTCCTGAGGAAAAGACAGGTGAAGCCCAGCAGCAAAATCCTCAGAAGATGTCCCAACAGTCTTCTTCTTGGCATCAACAACAAGAGAAGGTCGATCAGAAGTAACGTCAACAACCGGCTCGACAATATGAACCTTTGTAGCAGATTGGGCACCCCCAGCAGTCGAGGCCTTCCTCTTCTTTGCAGACATAGCCCTCATCTCAGCTACAGACATGGATAACCCTAGCCAAAACAAAAAACGTTAAGCATTGAGCAGCTCAACACAGAAGATGATCCACTATGACACCCCAACTCACCAGAGGCCATAACAGACGATTTAGGGTGATCCACAAACTTTCGTAAATCTGCACTGTGACCCAGGAAAGCCTCCACCTTAGCCGAGTACCCGTGGGAAGGGCCGCAGTCTGTCACCACCACTGAAAAACAAAAAAAAGAGAAGATGAAAACCAAAATCAAACAGCTTCTAAACCGCCAGAACAAACAAACAAAAAGCCAATAAACTGCAAAAAAGACCTATACCTCCACTATTCCAACCTTCCACTAACCAATTTAAATCTGAACCCAAAGAATCCAAAGCCACAAAGAAAAACCTAGCCTTCCACCCTTTGTCGGATGCCTCTGTCCCCCCTACTAAATCTACTTCACCCGCTTTCAATTTCAAAGTGAAACGGGCATTGGCGATCTTTTTAATGAAATAAGTGTGACAGAGGTCATGATAAGTGAATGGTGTTTCCCAAGACTCAGTCAAGTGGTCAATAAAACTACAGACTCTCCAGAATTTCGGATGAAACTGACCAGGGCTTAATTGAAATTGGTTCAAAACAGAACGAACCAAAGGAGTGAACAAGTAAGAATAGCCTAAAAGAAAAGGATACTCGTAGAGACAAACATGCCCAGAAGGACATTTCTCAGGCCTATCGATTGGTTTGGGAACAATCAGAACAACATCGTCTGGAAAACAACCACGCAATCGTATCTTTGCGAGGTCCGCTTCAGTTATTGTACTCGCTACATCTTCGTTGGGTCTTCCCATTTCGAGATCAACTGAAGCCCTAAGAGGAATAAGCTTAGACCTCTTCCTAGCAGACTGTTTAAAACGAGGCATGGACGAACTAAAGTAACGAAAAATAAGCAGAGAAGCAAGAGATACCTGGAGAAGAAGATGAACGCTCCGAGAAAACAAGCGCGAAAAATGAAGGAAATTGACAAAGGAATGATCGAGAGAAGACGAAGGAGCAGTGAAGTGTAATGAAGTGAAGTGAGAAATGAAGACAAGGGAAGCTTTAAATTTGAAAAGAATAGAGGAAGTTGAAGAAGTTATTTGATGTGACGGTTATGGGAAGTCGTGGAGCAGCAAACAAGTGGAAAGACTGAAGTGGGGAAGGTGCGTATGCGCGAAAGGACGAAATTGCCCTTCATTAAAAAAGACCCAAATGAAGTCCAATTTGGGGGCAAATGTTATACCCAGATTTCACCTAGGTCCAGCCCACTAAGCTACTAAAGGAAACGGTCAGCAAGCTCCCGCGAGAAAATAGCTAACGACTGGATAAGTCCACCTGGAGCAACGGCTAGAAAATGGTAGTTGAGAAATTCACGGCATACATCCAGCAGCCCGAAGTCCTTTAACCTAGTAGAGATCCTTATTATAAATAGAGAGCAAATGTAATTAGAAGGATCATCTCATCTCTCCCACTCTCATCTGAATTCTTGTTAAACACTTAGTCGATTTCATTAGTTTGTAACTGTGAACCGAGCCGGTTGAGTGCTAAAGTCATAGTGGATTGGTAGTCTCATCACTACCCGCGGTTTTTCCCCGATTTGGGTTTCCGCGTCACCAGTTCTCGTGTGTTCTTTCTGTTTTTACTTTCGTTCTTTATTGCTTTGCTTATTATTATCGAATTAATTAACCCGTCTAGTTGCAGGTCTCGATCCTAGCTAGGTAGACTAGCTGGTTAGCTAAATTCTGCCTAAACAGATCATTAGTAAAATGTCAACACGCAAATTATACATGAAAGTTGCCTTGACATTTATATAATGTTGGCCAAAATAATAAGATTAGCATATAATAAAATTGCAACAAAGCAAGTGATTAGATTTAATTTTATTGCATTTCAGTGTTTATTACATGCATCATGCATGTTAGTGTTGGGGTGATAAATGGGAAAATCTCACCAAAGTCATATTCTGAAAGCAACACTTTAAATTAACCGTGTTTTCATATCATTGAAACATATATATACAATAATCAACACCACCTTCACCATCTTTATCTTGCGTATCATTGTCATCACACATTCGCAGCACTACTTAAAGTACTCACTTATGATATGATATCCATGTCCATGTACCGGTCCTCGATCGATCTCTTTTTTCTCATCCTAATTTTTTTAACGGAAAGTATGATATACGAATGAGTCTTGTATTGAACCAACACTAGGGGGAGGGGAATAAAAGCCCCTGGCGAGAAGGTGGGGGAAGCTCCGACTGAGCTAAAGACATTGGCCGCAAGACAATTAATAAGCATATATAGATGGGAAACTCCCACTGATGAGCTAATGTACTTGTTATGCTATTAAAAAATTACGAAAAATATAATAAACGCGCATCAACTATCTAGTTTTTTTATTAGTTGCATTCAATATAATAAGCCAAACATTTGATCATATTTTAGTTGCTATTAAAAAAATTATTCCTCCAATATTATTGCATTAAGCACCAATATAATCTCAACCATTCAACAAAGTTTTAATATTTGAATCAAATATCGAAAAAAATCATATTGAAATGTCAAATATTTGTTTGCGGATAATGACTATTGGTAATGTTATTTGTAAATCGATGGTGATTAAGGATGGTGGTTAAAAATTGTGTTGATTAATATCAACTTTCATAATAATAATAATAATAGTAATAATGACAATAATAATTTATTATTATTATTATTACTCCGTACTACATAAGTTGATATTAATCAACACAATATCAACAGTTGTTATAAAAACATAAAATAACAATGATACAAAAATATTAATAATCAATTTGTTTTATTATATTGTATTATTCTATTTCTGAATATTGAAGTTAATAAACCTACAACAAAATAAATAATTAAAAAATAGCAAAAGTCGCAAAGAGTACTCAATTTGCAACAAAGTTGAGTACCCAACTTTGCACTTAACTTTGTTACACAAGTAATGAGATAATTTCACTATTTAGGGGAAAATAACCTTATTAAATATAGAATTCAATAACTAACATATTCTGATATTCTTTGATACATAACTTGGATAAAAAGATGAAACATAATAAATTCATCAAAAAAAGATAACTAATTTCACTATTTAAAAAATACAGGGCATATTACAGAATAAGCAACTTCCATATTATTTTCCTGATATCCCTAAAATTCACCTAAAAACATACTTCCTCCGTATCAATAAAAACGCAACTTTGAGGTTGACATGGATTCCTAGAAGGAAAATGAATAATGTGTTTTAGAGTGTATAAGGAAGGGTATGTGATTAATTGTACTGTAATTAGGAGAGAGGGATTGGTCCCCTCCTTTTGTTAAACTCCACGTGAGTGGGTATGATTTTTGTGGGAAATCAGTTTCCCATCAAAGTGTTTTGGGGATTTCAAGTCCCTCTAAAACACTTTTAATTTCATTCCAAAAATTTAAAGTTCCCACCAAATATTCAAATTTTACAATTCAAAGTTTAAAGCACTTGGCTATAAATACATGAGCCACATTCAATTCATTCTGTTGAACCCTAGTTTTGATGAATGAACAACAACAAAAAGCAAACTTATGTGTTTTGTATATGATGTGTGTGTTAGATATGTGATTTACAGGAAATAAGTTTTTAAAGCCTTAATGGAATAAGGATCATCCAAGAGTGGAAAGGGAGTCCTTGTGGCTTTGAAGATTTAAGAGTTCATGGAAGAAATTCAAGAGCAAGGAACTCGAATCCCTTGAAGAACTCAAGACTCGAGATCTACTGGTGGAATCATCAGAGTATAATAAACTTAGGATTTTATATTTTAGGTTTATTGTAAATTTGGCATTAATGTGTGGAAGTTTGGCTCAATAAGATATAAGATATATAATCAGGTTTAATAAGTTAATTTTATTAATAGATATAAATTAAGGTTGGTATTAAAAAGATATCTTTATGAAATAAATAAATCTTAATTAATTAAGTTTTCGAATAAAATCTTTTTAAATATACTTTACCAGTTTTATCTTGTTAAAGTTAATTTATGAAAATGTGTTTTTATATCTTATGTATTTTAAACGGATTAAAATAGTAGGAGTTTGGAAAATATCCTTTTTACTGGTTTTGAGAAATTTAAGGAAGTATTACTTGATGAGCAAGGAAAAATCAGTTGAGAAAAATAAGGAACGGCTATATTGAACTAAAAGATTAAAACGTGGGAAGTGGACTTGCATGCCAAGTTCCACTAAGGCACTATCTCCTACATAGTAGGAAGTAATGCATAGTGGACATACTGCTTAATTCCCACGCACAAAACCTCATCTATAAATACAGAAAAGATAATTCGTTTTAGACACACTTGAGCAAACAAAAGAAATTGAGTCATTCTAACACACAAGTGCCAAATCAGTTTTGCTTACAATCGAGTTGTAATTGCTTCAAGTAGAGTTGTTACTTGAAGAGGACTTTGAGTGTTGTATCTCAAAGGGGCTTTGGGTTGAGAGTTAATCCAGAGAGGCTTGTAAGAGAGTGGAGCTTACAAGAGTTTAAGTGCTCAAACAACAGAGGGGTTGGTTGAGAGGCTTTCAAGTTCGAGAGGAACATGAAAGAGGTCTTCGATTGTTCTAGGTGTTGTATCCAAATAATCTAAGAAGAAATCCTGTGTGGTATCAGGTCACAGTTTTATCTCTTGACAAGTTGTCAAGGAGAGTTTCTGTGTTAGTGAAACTTGCATCTCGTGTTTCTTTGCTTTCTAAGTTTTTAATTCCGCAAAAAGCTTAAGTTCCCTTAAGTTACAAATCACCCCCATCTTGTAACGTTCAGTAGATCCAACAATCTT
>SNQN01004614.1:21043-42969 GCA_008642245.1 Bassia scoparia | reverse complement strand
GGGACTGTTTTGA
Organism: Bassia scoparia; assembly: GCA_008642245.1. NCBI lineage: Eukaryota > Viridiplantae > Streptophyta > Magnoliopsida > Caryophyllales > Amaranthaceae > Bassia > Bassia scoparia. Next base: position 42,956 of record SNQN01004614.1, on the reverse strand, counting down.
TTCCAGTAAAAGTGGACTTCGATTCCAGTAAAAGTGGGATTCAAATAGTATTTCCGTTATTTAACTGTGTTATTTTGTAAAGAATAATAGTTGATATCACAATAATGATTGTAGACATATAAATTGTGTGTGTGCGCGTGGGGTGTGCGTGCGCACTGGTGGCGATATTTTGGGTTTTGTTAAAATTTACTTCATTTGCTTATTTTTCTATTGATGGTATAATAAGATATGGAATTGAATTATTTGGAATTTATCATACATTATATGCTTTTATTTTGTCATATTACTGCAACATTAAGCCAAATTTTTTGCTGTTTTTTAAAATTTATTGAATTAGTACAATGTGGAATTGGAGTTGGGTTTTGACCGTTTTGTAGAATCAAAAAATCACACGACCGAATAAATTAAGGTTTGTGTATGTACAAATTCTACAATACATTTATTTCTTCTTCATATCTTTATTTAGGGTATTCGGCGTATTTTTTAGAGTAACTTTTAATGTTCTGACTAGATTAAAAAGCTACTTGGTTAATATTTATTACTGTTCGACAAGGTAGCGTTTGAGTAGCTTTTGCGTTAAACGCTACTTTTTCAAACGCTGTAGGGGCATGTTCGGCGTAGCTTTTTAGGTAGCTTTTAGCGTGTCTGACTAGATTAAAAAGCTACTTGTTAATTATTTAACTGTCTGCAAGGTAGCGTTTGAGTAGCTTTTAGCGTTAAACGCTGCCTTTTTCAACGCTAGTAGGAGTAGCGTTTTAGCTTTAGCTTTTAAGCTAGGATAAAAAGTACTTGGTAATTAATTTCTTCTAATAAATACAACCGCTACATTTGTCCCGAAACTATATTGACAATTTTAGTTTCGTCGCTACCCGCTACTTTCAACGTTTTACTAGCTTTTAAGCTACCCGCTACTTATACCGCTAAAAGCTACTTCCAACGCTATCATTGCCGAACACGCCCTAGGAGTAGCGTTTTAGCTTTTAGCTTTTAAGCTAGGATAAAAGCTACTTGGTAATTAATTTCTTCTATTATAAATTCAATCGCTACTTCTGCAACCGACCACTCATTGGCAATTTTAATTCATCCGCATAACCGCTATTCTAACGCTACACTTACTAGCTTTTAAGCACCCCTACTTATACGCTAAAAGCTACTTCTAACGCTATCATTGCCAAACACGCCCTTAGTCTTTTACTTTAGAGTAAAAATCAAGAAAATATTCTATCTATAAATTCTTAAATATATATTACTCGTGATTTTTTGAACTAATTGTTGAAATTTTTGATGGAGAAATTACAACACATATCCGATTCACATACCAAGTAGAATATCCAAATAATATCTTTCTATTATTAGATTTAAAAAAGTCAGAAGAAAAGTACAGACAAGTATTCGCGTATGATATTCAAATATAATCTTTCAATTAATGTTTACTTACCACAAAAGTAATTGCAACAAATGAATGTGTTGTTGCTGACTTGAAAGCCGAATAGAATATTCTATACATTTCCAGTGAATTAGGATAACTAGTATTATTACCGCCTGCGATGCACGGTGTAATCCTTTTGTTTTATATTTTTTTTAAACTTCGTGAACTAACGAATTTTTTTTTCTTGATTCAAATTTAAATTTTACGGTAGTGACATGTATTTAATGTAATTTAAATTCTTACACAACGATCAGAAGAACGATGCAATACTATTTATTTGTATTATATGGAAGTTTTAAAAATAATGATTAACAATTATCCAATAGTAATTTACTACCTACCTTTAATCTCCATATTTTAAACTCCCATCATTCTAATTCCATAATACACTTTTCCGTTTAAAAAATAGGCAGGCAGTTGAGTCTTCACATTATTTTTTTTTTTTTTATTTTTCACTACGTAAGACCATGTAAACTCCATATTTAATTAATCATTGTGGAAGTTTAAGCTCTTTGCAACGAGTGCTCCTTCTGGATTCAACGCTCTCCATTTATGCAATCATTTTTTAACTGAAAAATTTACAATTCTGACCTAGTTGGCGCGATGTTAAATTCATTCAACACTCCCATTCGCATCTCTTTTCCCTTTCCATTTATCAAACTTTAAACTTTTCGTGTGAACTTCCCAACACGCCCTTCCTCCAATCCCCTCCCTAACCACCCAACACACCTCACCCAACACCAACAACCACCACCCAAGGCACCCTACCACCAAAAACCACAACCTAACACCACCCTACCACCAACAACCACCACCCAACACCACGTAAGAAACATGTGGACTTTGAATGGCATGGACGCCTTGCATAGGCGTCCAGACCATGGTGTGGACGCCTATGCAAGGCGTCCATACCATGGCGTGGACGCCTATACAAGGCGTCCATGCGCTGGTGATTACGAAAGTGGAGAATTTGAAGGACAATATGGAAAGTTCACACGAAATATTGACTTTGATTCCAGTAAAAGCGGACTTCGTTTAGGTTAAATACAAAATTCACTCGTGGCTTGCACGAGCAAAAGACTAGTTACAATTACATTTGACTGGGCTCGCAATATGAAAAAATGTTAAGAGAAAAAGATATCACAAGACCAAATAAAGCAAAGAGTTAGGAGCAACTAAATACGAAGTAAGAAATTGGAAGAAAGGATTGGTAAGAAAGAGTAGTTTGTGATTCACAATGTTGAGTTAACGTAAATATTTGGAACATGACCTATTTGTCCAAACTCTCAAAAGTGATGACAACTCTAAACTAATCATCATTGAGCACAAAAGAAAATGCATGTAGCATGCTTACATTATTATCTGCAGCTGTAAAATGTCATGCTTGTTTAAAGTATATACAAGATACTTAATTATATAGTCTAGATGTTTAACCCTTTATCCTCTTAAGCTTTCATCCATATGCCATGTCCACCCCAACCCTAGCTCAGTATACAAGCCTACACTGTCATATATAAGTTTGTAGCATGTCGACCACGGTGTGCACTGTGCAGTACAGATGGTTGAAAGCCTTGCAAACTTTGCAAGATATATTTGAAGCTTTAAGGATAATGAAATAAACTGAAATTCCCCAAATGATAAGATCCTGCTATATAAAAAGTACATTGGATTAGAAAATCAGCTTGAATAACTATAATATGTGTCAATTCAAAATTTATCATCTTTGAACCAATATTGTAATGTATGCTGAATGATAATCATGAAGCTCAACATCCAATATTTTTGAACATTCAAAGTAAAAAAGAAGGGAGAGAGAAAACCTCTTGAGTCAAGGTAACAGTACGACGTTCTTTTGGCCTGAAGCATCTTCAAAGGGTTGTTGCTTCTTCTGCAATGTTGGCGTGGTCATTTTTGAGAGGAAACGAATACTTACATGCTCGAACTCAAACCAAAGATTGCACCTTTGTTTGATTATGAATTTGATGGTTATGATGATGATGATGAGGCAGAGAAGATGTATTAATGTGTATCCAACTTTATCAGAATTCCACCAAACTTGTCTGCTTTAGAATCAATCAGCCAACCAAGCTCTGTTTGATTCAAAAGGACAAAATATAACTGAATCACCATTTTAAACATCGCCAAAAAGAACTATACACCACAACAACTACAAGGCAGCAAGGAAGATAAGGAACCAAGTGATGAGGTAGGATTCACATACTCGGGTAGCACAGTTTCTGATGCTCTCAGAGGATCTTTCAACATCGTATACATCACTGCTAGGATAATTGAAGGATTTCTCAGAGTTGTATAAATCACTACTCAGGTAATCAACTGAGCCAGCATCACTAATAACTGGCCTCTTTGATGATGGTTCAGCCATGGAAGTATCAAGATTTGTCACTGTAAATCCCTTGACCTAAAACACAAATCAAGGTATTGATTTAAGCGATCAAAGAAATTGCTTGAAGGTGACAACTTGAAGTACAAAGGACAAAGAGTAAGTGTTAATACGACAAAACACCGTGGCCTTCCTTTCCCATAGGAAAAAAATATGTCTAGGACAGTATTAACGTGGTTGTAAAATAAAATACTTCGTATATCACTCCCTCCCTCCCTCCTTTTCTTTGCTACTTTTTCACTTTTATCCCTTTGCTACATTTCTTTTAGTTTCACACACTAAATCATACATATCCTACCCCACACGAAACTATTTCAAAACTCCATAAGTCCATATTGATTTATGCCAAACCCCCAAGTAGTATTTATTAACAACTGGATAACCATTAAATCAGTCATGTATCAGATGATTCAGATCTCTAAACCAAGCTCCTAATATCTATTGACAAATGAAGCAGATAGTGCCCAACTTATCAACAAGACAAGCAACCAGAGTAATAGAGGGTGAATCAGTCTCAAGGAAGTCCACATCCTTCATTCTAGCTTGATGGAAAGCACACTTTAAACACTCACATTTGGCTTTTACAACCCAACAACAACAATAACAACAACAAAGCCTTAATCCCAAAAGGATTTGGGGTCGGCTAGACATCAGTCAATATGGAGAATCACATAAATCATCAGCATAGATCGATCTTTTCTCTCCATTCTGGCAAATTCATGTGAATTTCCAATAGCAGATAATGCACCCCCTCACTAGTTTGCTTCGATTTGATGGGGAAAAATCATGCAAAATCAAAACAGGAAGACCAAGTTGTTCAAAAACCATGCTTAGATTACTACACAACAAAAAGTAAGAATCTAAAGTACAAACAAACTGAAGCAATAACTACCTGTGTGCCAATTGGGCACATTCATCTTCCGATTCCTCCTCTTCATGGTCATAGTGGGGGGTATTCACAAGTGGTGCAGCTGGAATTCTAGCCGATTCGGAGTTAACAGTAGCAACTCCTTGAGCAATATCATCATGTCAGCCAAGCACACACTGCAAGTCGTCATTCAATGCCAGACCTGACAGAGAAGTTCCTCATCCCTTAACAAAAGATACCACTATCTCAGCACTGTAATATCTATGTCTGCAGTACAATTTAACATGTGCTTAGAATACTTATGTGGTATTATTCGCAAGCATCATATCACACTTTTGATAATTACGACACTGCTCAACAAGCTCCACAATCACTTCTTCTTTTACCCCCTAAAATTTATTAAGAATCATTATGTTCCTGCTTGAAAAGAAGGAAGCTGAAATTGATGATGGATATTTTTATAAACTCCCAACAATGAAATCCGATAATAATAAGAAAAAAAAAAGATGGGAATTCCAGAAAAACGATACCAGCATTTTTGAGCAATTTTCTTGAGAAATGAACTTGGTAATCGTTGAAGCAGTGGAACTTCTGCCCAAAACTCCATCACGTTAAATCCCAGCAACATCAAAGTGCAAACATCCACTTTTAAAATAAGATTTTTAAAAAAATTAAAAATTAACGGCAAGTTAGTTTACCAGATTCTGTGTTCGATCTGTTCATTTTCTAGCCTTGCCAATGATTGATTTTCTGGAACAAAAATAATTGAAATAGCAGTGAGCAATAGGTATGTTTTGCCACCATCTTCTTCAGGAGGCTCAAATGTAGATAATAACTACAGCACAATGTGGAAACCAGTTCCTTGACTCATTGAACCACCACCAGTGATGGGGGTCAAATAATTCATCTCAACTTTTAACGACTGTTTCAGCTTAAAAGAAAGCTTCATCATGGCTGTAATAACCCATTTACTGCTGCCAACTGCTCCCAATTATTGCCTTTCTTCAAACTTCGAAAAAAAAAAAAAAAAAACTTCGTCGGTTCAAACACACACTCTGCCTTTACTTCGCGAACTCTCTGCTTCGCCTCCTTCAATCTGGTTCGCAAGCTAACTATACAGGTTATATTCTGAAGTTGGATATTGCAAGCTAATATACAAGTTACACTATTGAAAAATTTTGACGCACTTTTGCAAGATAAATAACAAACCCTAATACTTTGGCAAGCTAAATAACAAAATTAGTTGTTTATTAATTCATAACCAAATACAAACACCAATACATAGTACAACATACCATTAACAAACAACATCTTTCATTTCCGGTCTAAGCAATTTTAACAAACAACAAACATTGCCTTACTCTTCTTCAATCTAAGCAAATTTCTTTTCCTTTCTTTTCTTTTCTTTTCTAGATATCTCTTATCCTCCATAGCTCATGAACAACATCTTTCATTGTCGGTCTTTCAATTCCTTTCATCGCCACACAGGACAATGCAAGTTCTACAAAAGGATTAATCTCATCATTAGTTGCTTTTCCCTTGACCTTATCGTCAACCATCTCCATTATAGTACCTTGAGAATAAGCTGAACGAACCTTATCAACCAAATCAGTTCCACGTGAGACCATAGATTGGGGATCCTTCTTTGTTAACAGCTCTAACATCACAACTCCAAAGCTATAAACATCAGATTTAACCGTCACCTCTTGTGTTGCAATGTATTCCGGATCAATGTACCCACAAGTCCCTTGAATAGGTGACTGTTCAGGTTTCTCTTCTGCACTAACCGACACCGAATGCACCAAATTAGCTAATTTGGCACGAAATGAATTATCAAGAAGTATACTTGGTGACGTGACATCCCTATGCACGAGTGGCTTGGAAAAGGCAGTATGTAAGTAGCACAGTGCATAGGCTACATCACATGCCACCGTCAAACATGCATCCCATTCCATACAATGTAAATGTTTATGGAGACAACTATTTGGCACGAACTCGTACACCAAAATCGGAACATTAGTTTCAAGACAACAACCATAAAGCTTAACCACATTACAATGATACGTGATCATCAAAGCTGAGGCTTCAGTTAAAAAAAGATCTACAAGGTCGAGTGTAGGCTCTAGTTGTGTCGTGGCCTTGATAGCAAAGATACGGCCCTCAATGGTTCCTTTATAGATGAGAGTATTATACTCACGACTACCAATAACATTTTTGGGATCATAGACGTCTGTAGCTCTCGCAAGATCCTCGCTCGATAAAATTCTCAATTGTCCTAGTCCTAGACCGTGACCCTTGCTTAAAGCAATTTGCTTTTCTAGCAAAATTGCACTATTTCTCATATGAAATTCTTGCTTAGCTTCAAATTTTGTCTTTTTTTTTACCATTTTGTTTTTTGTATGAATTTGACCCATGATCGCCTAGATTTCTGAGTAAAAACAAAAGGAAGGAGTAGAATGGCTAACTTTTGAGTAGAAACAAGAACGAAGGAGTACAATTGAAACGGAGGAAGATGATATTGATGATGAATGATTTATGCATGAATGCATGATTATATATAGAGAGACTCGTTCAGAGGCCTTCCTTTCCAAAACTACCTTAACATGGTATAAGAGTTTTTAGGACGCAATTGTTCATTTTTGGTATGAAGTATGCTGCTAAGAACTTTCTCTCTAATTTCTTGCAAATTCATGTTAAAGATACAACATTGATTCTATTACATTATCAAACAATTCAAACATTGACTTCAAAAACCCAATTTTCTGAATATACATGGCAATTTTTCGAAATCACAGAATATATTTACTCCATGGATTTGGCGCACAGTAGCAACAATTATGGAGTGCATTCGATTAATTAAACACAATGAAGCATAACACTTGACAAAACTACCAAAACAACAAAATCAATTGCGAATTTGGGAATTAACTAACCACAATTGGGCGTCGATCTTTCTAGGGTTTCGTCCAATTCCTTCAGTGCAGCTGCCGCGACCGCCCAACGACGAAGCTCCTGCAGTAAACGGACCGGCGGGGAGCAGCGTCGACCACCAGGCGAGTCTTTGTTCGAGTTTTTGTTCGAGCGGAATGAGTGTTTGCTCGTGTGGAGTTTGAGTGTGAAAAAAATGAATGACTGAAGGAGTAGAAATTGTTGTAAATGACTAAATGTGACAAAGTGAATGATAAAGAATTTAAGATCAATGTCGCAAATGTAAAGGTTCTACTGTCTAGGGCCCAAAGTAAAACACTTCTTTTAGTACTCCGTATTTAATTTAATTTAAGTAAAAAAAACATTGTATGGAGTACAGTTGCACATTTCCCAAATTATCCTTATGGGGTATTTGATTTGTGGAAATATATTGGTGGGAATGGAAATTTTAATTTTAATGTGCTAAATTCTCATGTTGTTATGGGGAATGGGATTATTTGAGGAAAGGCGAATGAGATTAATTGAGAGAAGGGGAATGAAATTATTTAGGCTCAATTCCCACATTTTTAATTTTTTATTACATAGGGGGGTTGGTATTTGGGTGGGAATTAAATTTTCTTTTCTTTTTCTTTTTCTTTTTTTGCTCAAAGCTATTTCTTCATCCCGTTTTATTTCCTTTTTTTCCTTTTGAAATTCTTTTTTATTCCCAAATCAATACCAAACAAGGGATTAGAATAATTTTATCAATTCTCACATTTCAACCATTCTCATTCCCATCATATATTAACCAAATTCTCATTTCCACTTGCCAAACGTCCCGTTAGTACAATAACCACCAAGCACCATCCAACGCCGCCCAACCACCATAACCCTTTCCAATACCACAAAGGACAACCCACCATTGCCTCACCACTAGCCATCATCGCCATCGCCTAGCCCCAACACCACATTGCCACCCTCTCTCCTTCGCAAAACCTCTTCGAATTGGGGCGATTTTTTCGATCGGTACGTCTGGGTTAGACGTGGGTCTAGACGCAGGTCCCATGGGACCCACGTCTAACCCAGACGCACCGATCGAAAAATTCGCCCCAAACCAAAGTCGCCCAAATTTGCAAGGGAATTCGAAGGTTGGTTTCAAGACAAGGTGGGTTCGGGATTGAGTGTAAACGGCTAGCCAAGTTCGTCTTAGTATGGAGGTTATGCGATAGGGGTTGTGCGAAGGAAGTTGTTCGAAGGGTGACGTGCGAATTCAAATTGGGTTTGTGGGTTAGGGTTGTTCGAAGGGTGATGTGCGAACTGGGGGAGGGTTCGTGGGTTGGCGTAGTTTGAAGGGTGCAAGTGGCTGCGTGGGTTATGGTTAGGGTGGTGTTGCGTGGTGGTTGATCTAGTTGCTTGGGGTTTGCGTTGTGGTTGGTTGGTTAAAGAGGAGAGGTGAAGATGCTTTGTGATTGTAGGAAAGGGAAGTTCAGGGGAGGTTGATTGAAAAGGTGGTTGGTGGGTGTGTGAGTGGTTGAGGGTGGGGTGTGTGGTGGTTAGGGTGGTTTTAGGGGATGGGTAGCAGGGTTGTTGGGTGGGGTGGATTGTAAAGAGTGGGGTAGTTTGGGAAAATTGTGTTTATTTTTGGGGTGATTTTAAGTAATAAGGGGCGAGGATTAGTCATCGAGATGTGATAAAGTGAATGAGTGAATAAATCTGACTACTTCCTCCGTTTCTTAAAAAATGTCTCACTTTCTTTTTTGGGATGTTTCATAATAAAAGTCTCACTTTCATTTCTTTCCTTTTTTTTTGGAGTGGCGACCACAATTAAAATACTAATTCTTCTTTCGTGTATGTGGGGATCACAAATAAAATACTGTTTTTTCTACACATACTGTATTAAAATACTTTGTATTCATCAATATACCTACTTTAATCCTTTTTCCCTATTTTTTGGCCCCCACCCGCACACCTCATCACTCTACCAAATTTTGTCTCAAAAACCGCAATTCTCAAAGTGATGCACTTATTTAGAAACGGAGGAAGCATATCACATACTTTGGGAACAATCAACAATCATATACTCCCTCCGTAACATAAAACTTGCAACGATGGGACATAAAGTAGAGAGGAAAAATGTCTCATCGTTGCAAGTTTTATGTTATGGAGGGAGTAGTTCGTATCAAGAGTCACAAATATAGTATTTTAGAATTTTGTATTCCCCCTCAAATAAATGGCACAATGATAAAGCACGGAGTAATTTTATTCATCTTCATCTTTTTAATTACAGTATTTAATTTGAAAAGTTTATTTATACATTGTGTTCCACGTATGGAAATCTTGAATTCAGAAAAGTAGGGAATCTAAATCTTTATATCTGCACTGATTGTTCGTCGAAAAATCCTTCGAAAAGTACACTGGTGTGATGTCAAGTCCCCTGAGGAGAGAGAAAACGCAGTCAGAGGGCCCAGGGGGTGTTCCTTGGGGACCACCTCCGATGCTTAAGTCAGCCAAGGAAGGAGAGAGAAAAGAGATAATAAGAGAGAGAAAGTACTTATTTCTTGTATATTGTGTCAGAATGACTGAGTGTGTAATCCTTTATTCTGATGCTGAGTTCCCTATTTATAGACAATAGGAGGGCAATATGGTAATTTCAACCTGACTCAGAAATATCTAGAAGATCTTCTAACTGAATTCAATTAGACAGCTTCTTTAAGAAGTTTCCCCTGTTTGACTGGTCAACAAGGCTAGTAATGACATTTTCGTAATTCTCGATAATGGGCCTGGCCTAGTGCTTAGTGGGCCGGAACAATTAGCCCCACGCTCAATTCTATAGTCAACGAAATCCATTTTCGAGACTAAGTGTTGAGCGGAATAGCATAAAAATAGCCTCACAAACGCTAAATGGCTTGATTCTCCCAGGGTAATAACACGAAATCCTATACTTAGGATTTTTAGCCCCTACCTTTGGGTGAAACAAGTAAAATAGTTGTACGAAACAAAAATACACAAAGCCCCAAGGATGCCCAGCATGACGATCCGAGAACTAGATTAACACAACTCAACGACGGTTGGGAGCTACTGGCGTGAAGAGCAAATGGCAAAAGATCTCCTATATTAGGCGATCCGCGAAGGAGGACAAGTCAGCCTCATGGCATTTGTGACATGAGGCGATTAGAAGTTTATAGGTCCATATTCAATAAAGTTGGCGTTCCGTGAAGTAGCATGTTTTGCATGTCACTATATGGTTGGCGACTATAGGAAATGTTGTGCATGGCAATTCAAATGTCCATGCGTTTTAGTGGCTAGTGAAGGTCAATATTCTTGTAATGCTGATGGCGTTCATGCACATGCATTTGTAATATGCATGGCGTGGCGAGTATAATAAGCCAAATATCGCATGGCCTAACTCTTTGTGTCATTACTCCATGCACTATAACCCAATCTACTTTATAATATTAGAGAAAAGGGGTGTGGCGAGAAGAGCAATAACTCATGTATTATATATTTTTGGCGGTCGGAGAAATGCATGCCCACGCAAGTAAATAACGTTGCATGGCGAACTACTAATATGCATGCAGTACTAGTAGTCTTGGCAAGTTGGGCAATATGCCTGTATTACTAATATGCACCATGCCAACTATTTCTGATGTTCACTACTCATCAATAATTTAAACAAATTACTCCCGAAGGCGGGTCGCCCTAGGACGACTTAAGGGATCCTACACTCGGGATTTTTAGCCCCACCCTAGGGCAAGTTCACCCAAGGGCTAATAGAAACTTAGGCTCTCAAAACTCGAGATTGTTCTAAGTCTCACCCAAAGATTTGTAAACACAAATCTCAAAACTCAAGATTTTTCTAAGTCTCACCCAAGGACTTGTAAACACAAATCTCAAAACTCAAAATTTTCTAAGTCTCACCCAAGGACTTGTAAACACAAATCTCAAAACACAATTTTTCTAAGTCTCACCCAAGGAGTTGTAAATACAAATCTCAAAACTCAAAATTTTTCTAAGTCTGACCCATGGGCGTTTAGAGAGTGGCGAGAAGAGCTTCAAACTCGAAACTCGCCAAACTGGGCAATTTGAAAACAAGACCAGCCAAGCTCATGGCGTTTATAAGCCAATAGCATTTACAAGCTATGAGGCGTTTAGGAGATAAAACTCCAAGTCGCCCAAAATAGGCTGTCCGAAAACAAGACTAACACATCTCATGGCGTTTAAAAGCCATGGGCGATTAGAGGACAAAATCTCATATCGCCCAAACTGGACCAAAATCTCATATCATCCATGGGCGATTAGAGCCAATGGCGATTACAAGCATTTTCCTTACGCTTGTAAAATGGAAAGTCCGAGAACTAGACCAAAATTACACAATGGCGATTAGAGCCAATGGCGATTACGAGCATTTTTCACATGCTTGCAAAAATGAGCGGTCCGAGAACTGGACCAAAACCATCCAATGGCGATTAGAGCCAATGGCGATTACAAGCATTCTCCATATGCTTGTAAAAATGGGTGGTCCGAGAACTGGACTAAAACCATCCATGGGCGATTAAAGCCAATGCGGATTGTAAGAACCATCTTTCCATATGCTTGTAAAAAGTATGCGGTCCGAGAACTAGACCAAAATCATCCCACGACGATTAGAGCCCGGCGATTACAAGCATTCTCCATATGCTTGTAAAAATGGGTGGTCCGAGAATTGGACCAAAACCATCCATGGGCGATTAGAGCCAATGGCGATTAAAAGCATTTTCCATATGCTTGTAAAAATAGGCGGTCCGAGAACTGGACCAAAATCATCCCATGACGTTTACAAGCCATGGGCGATCAGAGGACAAAACTCCATATCATCCAAACTGGACGACCATAAAACAAGATCAACTCACCCCATGGCGTTTACAAGCCATGGGCGTTTAGGGAACTAAATCCCATATTGCCCAAACTGGGCGATCCGAAAACAAGATCAACACGTCTCATGGCGTTTACAAGCCATGGGAGATCAGAGGACAAAACCTCATATCGTCCAAATTGAGCGATGTGAAAACAAGATCAACACACCCTGCGGCGTTTACAAGCCTGGGGCGTTTAGAAGATGAAACTCCATATTACCCAAAATGGGTGATCCGGAAACAAGCCTTTTTGGCTTTCTCCGAGACCATGGCTATCACAAAGTGAAATTCAATATTCACCTAGGTAGGTGTTCCGAGAACAGGCCCTTTTGGCTTTCTATGAGATCGTGGCGTTCACAAGGCAAAACTCGTATTGCCCTAAGTGGGCGTTCCGAAAATGAGCTAAAAAACCACACCGTAGGTGACAATGAGTCATCGGCGTTTAGGGACTAAAAGCCCTAATAGCTATAACAGGGCGTTTTGGGAACATGCCAAGAAACACCACTTCAATTATAATTAAGCCTGTGGCGTTTTGGGGATAAAAGCCTCAAACACCTTTACTCCTACCTTGCAGGAGTAGTTGGCGATTGAGAAATAAGGTTCTAGATTGCCCAAAATGGGCGTTCCGGGAACAAGGCATTTTTATTTTTAAGCCTCGGGTGATAAAGTTCCCATGAGAGCCTTAGGCGCTCATGAGGTCGGGCGACTATAGCCTCGCATCTTCAAAAACTTGAGACCAGATGAGTTAGCCCCAGGTATAAGACTATGTTAGGCGTTTACAAGCCTCGAGTTTAGGATTCCCTTAAATGGGCGATCCGTGAAAGAGGTTTTTCACTTAGGAAAATCCAGCCAAGTGAAACATTGGCGATTTAAAGTCGTTGTACATAGCAATGAGAATCACAGACTCTCAAAATAGCTGCCTAAGCCGTGGAGAAATATTCCTGACTTGGAAGGCATACGATTACAAGGGATGAGGATCACGGACCCTCATTCCAGCTAAGTATGCCATGGCGATTGAAAGCCATTGGAGAATTGAGTGTGAATCACACACTGACAACTGTCGCCTAAGCCGTAGAGGGTTACTCCTGACTTGGAAGGCATATCCTTGTTGGAAGATACAACTCAGAAAGTTGTATTCATGGGTCCCGCCCAAGGGATTTTACACCCAAGGGGAATAAAAAACTCGAACTCAACCTAAGCTTAACATGGTAGGTCGAGTATAAAACATTACGTCTGATTGGACAAGTATCAAAGACGTATTACAAGAACAAAATTGGATTGGTAAAGTTTATATCTTCGGGTGACAAAGCATTATCTTGTTGTTAAGTCTATGCTCTGCACGCCCCTTGATATTATGTTTTATTATTTCAGCGAAGTTTGATTACATCGATGTTATTTATATACACAAGCACTTGTACATACCTCGTGCAAATATGCCTCTATGGCATTGTTGTAATCAAACATTATTCTTCCTCATTATCAGCATTCCATGTCCTAGCAAATGCATCTTCATGGAGAAACGCCCATAGACGAGATGTACTTGCCCTCTTCAAAGGCTTCTTTCCTCTTCGTCTTATTGTTAGGTGCAGCATTCTTTAAGTCAGATACTTTGCGAGCCTGCCTTCATCGGCGAGTTTGTCTAAAGCTCGTTTCAATTCATGGCAGTTTTTCGTTGTGTGTCCACACTCTTCATGGAACTCACACCACAAGTTCTTGTTTCGCTTGTGTAAGGGTGCTTTGACAGGCTCAGGCTTTGGAAGCAAGTTACTCTCCTTGATGTCAAGAAATATTTCTCACCTATTGACGTTGTATTTCAGATCCACGCCATCATCCCGCTCCTTTCTCTTTTTATCACCCTTAGGACGATTGTCCTTCCTATCGTCATTCCTCTGATCGCCTTCTGGACTTCGACGATCGCCACTATCAGCTTTCTTCTTTGCGGAAGGCGGATCACTATTATTGGCTTCGGAAGCTCTTATATATCGTTGCGCCATCTCCATGGCAACTAAATACTTCCGAACATCTTGGATCATCAAATCTTGCTTAAAACGCCCTGGACACAACCCAGTCAACAGGGATGCAAATGCGACTGGGTCCTCCAAATTAGAAATCTTTAAAGACTCGGTGTTGAATCGTTTTATGTAATTCTTCAAACTCTCGCCTGGTTCTTTCTTACAACTCATGAGCGCCACAGTGGTGACCTCATGGCGCTTTCCTGCTATAAACTGTTGGCGAAACAAAGCTTCCAGGATAGTGAAGTTGGTGATAAAACCAGAAGGGAGTTCACTGAACCACGTGAGCGCCATTCCCTTGAGAGTGGTGGGAAAAAACTTACACCAAGATGCCTCACATTCTGTTTGAACGCCCATCTGCGCTTTATAGGCCGCCATGTGATCGTCTGGATCTGTGGTGCCGTCAAACGGATCCATAGTTGGGATTTTAACCTTCCTTCTGTCAACTATGTCTAGAATTTCCCTACTGAAAGGGGTACGAGAAGTGTGAATTCCTCTAGGGACATTCTCAGCCACAATTTCGGATGTTGCTTCCTCTAAACTATCTCTCTCTGAACGTCGGTGCCTCCTGGATCGTCGTGTTGTAGTCCTCCTGGTCGGCGAACGTCGTGTTGAGCGTCGCCTTATCGGCGATCTCCGTGTTGGTGAACGCCGAGTTGATGAACGCTGGGTGGGGGGACGCCTCTCTGGTGATCTCCTTGGCGAATGAATGTGACTACTTTCTCCCCGCTCGTGCCTATGATTGTTTATAATCTCCCTGGCATCGTAAATGACTGGTGTAGGCACCCGGCTCCCGGACGCCATAGTGTGCCTTGTACTCTGTACTGGTGAAGCTGGCTGTGAAAATGTAACTCCGGATCTTACTCGGCTATTCGCCCTTGGGCTTTCGGGAGGCGAATCATGAGAGTGCCGTGCGAATCCATTGGATCTGCTGGCAAAGTTGTAGGGGCCTAAGCGGCTCCTAACAACTTGTCCCTCATTGGCTGGTTGTCCTGAACGCCCAGGCTGGGGAGCTTCTGCACGGATTGGCTGTGGTGCTAGCACTGTTTCTGATTCTACACGGGGTGCTCCAGGAATTGCACGCTCCAAATCAGCAAAGTGTGCATCCAAACCTCTGATCAAGGCATTAAACTAATGATCAAATTTTGTTGCCAAATCAGTCAGATCTCTTCTGGTAACGCCTTCTTGAACTGGAACGACTTCTTGAGGCTGAGATTGAACATCTCCATGATTTTTGACATTCTCCGATGCTTTTGGAGATTCCTCGCTGGCGTTTCGGTGACTTCTAGTGATTTGTGCCATCTCTGACTTCTTGATCTGTGATCCCCATAGACGGAGCCAATTGTTCCACGTATGGAAATCTTGAATTCAAAAAAGTAGGGAATCTAAATCTTTATGTCTGCACTGATTGTTCGTCGAAAAATCCTTCGAAAAGTATGCCGGTGTGATGTCAAGTCCCCTGAGGAGAGAGAAAACACAGTCAGAGGGCCCAGGGGGTGTTCCCTGGGGACCACCTCCGATGCTTAAGTCAGCCAAGGAAGGAGAGAGAAAAGAGAGAATAAGAGAGAGAAAGTACTTATTTCTTGTATATTGTGTCAGAATGACTGAGTGTGTAATCCTTTATTGTGATGCTGAGTTCCCTATTTATAGACAATAGGAGGGCAATATGGTAATTTCAACCTGACTCAGAAATATCTAGAAGATCTTCTAACTGAATTCAGTTAGACAGCTTTTTTAAGAAGTTTCCCCTGTTTGACTGGTCAACAAGGCTAGTAATGGCATTTTCGTAATTCTCGATAATGGGCCTGGCCCAGTGCTTAGTGGGCCGGAACCTATTGCTTTCTAAATATTGTTGGTACATATATTTTCATAGAGTATATATTTGTAAAGTTTATAGGTTACTTTTTAGATCATTGTTTTTTTTGTCAAGCGAACCACAGGGGTCGCCGGGTGGGGATGAGAAATGAACTTAGATCTTTTGGGACCAAGAAAGAAGCTTTATCCACTGGAGCAATCTCTCACTCTCACTTTCTATATCATTGTTGGTGCTGTACAAATTATTTATTTTTTCTTATAGTTCAATATATTTCTAAATGGTTATGTTTAATTTTGTACTAATATTATTGTTGTATAATTATAGTGTCACCTTTCAAGTACTTTTGAGACCTATGTTGGTACATATATTTTCATATATAGATATAATTAATTTATTTTGTTGTATAGTTAAATATGTAATTTTGTGCATATAAAAAATTATACAACCATCAAACAATTTTTAACTTAATAGTTTTACGCTAAATATCAAGCACAAAATAAAATTAATAATGTATTATTATATATATTTTTTGGATTGCAAAATACTCTAATTAAGTATCGGTATAGTAAATTGTCACACTACATTTTATTACTTCGTATTATCATTAAAACTCTAGGATGAATAAAAAGATTACTGCACACATCGCATGCATAAAAAACTAGTACTTCAATATTTCACCTTTTCTGATTACTGAGTAAATATTGTCTACTGTTTTTTTGAGGAAACTTTTCTTTTACTTGTACTTTAGACTTAATTATTAATTACTAGAATATGCCGGTGCAAATGCACCGATTGATTATAGTGTTTTTTTGAAGAAATAAATTATGATTTGAATTTCTGTATATTTCGTAAATTACATCGCCGCTTTATTATGATGTATTTTTCAAAAATAAATTGTTAATTTTTAACACATATATATATTCTGTAAATTATATATTTGCATATTAGATGTTACTTGAATTGGTAGTTGTAAGTGACATGAGTTAAAATGACAATACAAATATTCGAAAGGAAAAATTTACAAAAATAATCCCAATTTTGGGGGTTTTTTCCAAAAATAATCCCAACTTTGGATTATTCCGGAATAATCCCAACTTTGGGAGTTTGGGGTCACCCTTCCATTTTTAGTCCCAATTACCTACAACGACAACCTGATTTACCGGTTAAAATTAAATTATATTTTATTTTTCCTTTTTTTAATAAAAATCCCTCTAATACTCTCTCTCTCTCTCCTCTTTCTCACTCAATCTCTTGTTGCCTCCTCTCTCTCCTCCTCCTCCTCCCCCCCCCCCCCCCCCCCCCCCCCCCCCTCTCTCTCTCTCTCTCTCTCTCTCTCTCTCTCCTCTTTCACTCTCTCTCCTCTCCTTTGGGTCGACGGCGAGGGCCCAATTTGATTGGTGGATGGTGGAGAATTTCGAGGTGGATCAACGACAACGGCTCTCGATTTCGACCGCCACATCTCTCTTCTCTCTCTCCACCGCTCTGATTCACTTTCTCTCCTATGCTTAGCTTTATTTTGCTCTTTCTCCTATGCTTTAAGTCGACGACGTAGGTTGATTTCAAGGGTTGTGACGGTTGCAGTGGTTGGGGGTTGATTTCAAGGGTTGAGGGTCGATTTTGAGGGTGGGTGGGGGGCTGATTTTGTTGGTTGGGGTGGATTTTGAGGGTTGGGGCTGATTTGGGTGTGTGTGTGGTGGTGGTAAGGGTGACGTGGCAGTGAGGGTGCCTGTGGTGAGGTTGTTGTGGTAAGGTTGTGGTGAGGGTAGGTTGAGGTGGTTGGGGAAGGTGGAGGGTGGTAGTGAGGGTGGTAGGGTGGCTGTGGTGTAGTTGTGGTGAGGGTGGGTTGAGGTTGTTGGGGAAGAGTGGTTGTGGTTACACAACAAGAAAATTAATTTCGGCCGACCACACTTACCGACCGATTTTCGGTCGATAACAGGGGTTACCGACCGAAAATCGGTCGGTAAGAGGTGTCGGAATCACATTCGTCGGTAATCCGTGGATTACCGACCGAATTTCGGTCGGTAAGGGTTTACCGACCGTTTACCGACCGATTCCCGACCAATAAAATACGACCAAAATTTGGAGGGAAAAGGTCATTTACCGACCGATTTAAGACAAGAAATCAAGAACCCTAGATCTAACTAAAAACGAAATCAAAAATTTTAAAAATGACATAAAAAGCTAAAAACAGGGAAAACAAAACTCACCAAAACTGAGATAAGAACAGTTTTGAAAACGAAAAAAAATATGAAAAAAAAACAAACCTCAAAAAAAGAAAGTGTGAGGTGCGGCGGAGGTGTGGACGTGCGTGAGAGAAGGGGCGGCGGCGAAGGAGGATGTTGAGAGGAGAGAGAGGGAAAGGAGGAGGAGTTGAGAGGATGGGTTGAGAGGATGGGAGGAGTTGAGAGGATGAGAGTGTCAGAGAGAGAGAGAGAAGCGTAAGGAGAGAGAGTGTGAGGGGCCTAACTATAACTCTATAAGGAGCTGATTTTTTATTAAAAAAAATAATACTTTTACCGACCGATTTTTAAATCGGTCGGTAAATGCTTTAATTTCTTTTTTTAATAGAAATACAGAGAATGGAGGTACAATTCCCAATAAATCACCGACCGATTACGAAATCGGTCGGTGATTTATTGGGAATTGTTTTTTTTTTATTTAAAAATGCGGATGGGGGTGTATAATTCAAAGGATTTACCGACCGATTATTCGGTCGGTACACCGACCGATTACAAAATCGGTCGGTAATACCGACCGAATAAGCGGTCGGTAAATTACACCGACCAACTGCGGTCGGTGTCGGTCGGTATTTTCTTTCGGTCGATAATTTCGGTCGGCCTTACACGAATTTCTTGTAGTGTTAATTAGGGGGAGTTAGTTTAATTTTAATTAAAGGTAGTTTAATTAAGTGTAATTAATTCAGTTTAATTTTAATTACGACCAATGAAAACTTAACACGTGACACTTAACCTAATCATCAGGTCACCAATCAGTTAGGGACTAAAAATGGAAGGGTGACCCCAAAGTTGGGATTATTTCGGAATAATCCAAAGTTGGGATTAGTTTTGGAAGAACCCCCAAAGTTGGGATTATTTTTGTTAATTTTTCCTACAAATATTTTGCTTTTAACTATTGAAAGGAACTAATGGGGAAATTATATATCGTAGTATCAATTAATTAATCAATCACAGCTTTATTTCACTAAGTGGGGTTGGCTAACTTGAACCAAAGGTGATTATTTTGCATTGGAAAGCCATCCATATAAATTTTTCTCTTCCACTCCCTATGATCAAGAGCCTCGTTTGTAAATTCAATTATTTTAGATCTTTTTATATAGTCGTATATAATGGAGAAAGAATTTTAAATATTGAAGTGCTATAAAAATAACTTTTTTACTCGTAAAAATAAAAACACTTTGTAGTATGTAGATTAATCAGTCGTGTAACTGAATCAATCATTTCAATTTTCTTAATTTATTTTTTTTCTAAAACTAAATAATATGTGAAATAAACAAACAAATAATAAAGAAATGATGGTAGTTATATGATTATTATTTTTAGATTGAAGTACAAGCCTTTATATAGGATTATGGGCCTGTTTGGAAAAAGTAGCGGTAGATGTAGCAATTAGCGATAGATGTAGCTGTCAGTTGTAGGGGTAGCTGTCAGCTGTCAATTAGTAGCTGTTGAAGATAGCTGTCTAAAGTAATGGTTTAAAGTATGAGTGTTTGGTAAAGTAGCTGTTGAAATTGGAATTTTTATTTAAAATATATTTAATTAAAAAATGTAATTATAAGGAATAATATGAATTTATATGTAACACGACTATTTATTGTATTTTATTTTATTAGCCATATTCTAGTCAACTCAGTAGGAAGCGTTATTCAATCATCACGACCACTATGATTTAATTTAATATGTCAAATTAATGAAAGAAATTTATTATTCATAAACAAAATATTTCGATGTCAAATTAACAGAAATTATATCATGAGAAAATTGAAAAAAAAAAATTGCTACTATTATTGAAATCATCAAGTTCATATAAAAGTATCAAGCATATAATCCATGACTTCTACTAGTTCGTATTATTCATATACAACATTATTTTAATAGCAAACAAACAATCATCATTCAATTGCATTTGTATGAGGAAAATATAAATCAAAAAAATTCATAACTCATAAATAGTTAGTGAACAATCCATGAATTATTCATGATAAAAAAAGCAAGCAAATTAAATTCATGCGAAAAAAATAATGATTGAATATTTTGCAAAAAATCATACCTAAATAAATCAAACTCCAATAATGTTTAGAAGAAAAGGGTTGAAAGAATTTTATGGGAATTGAGAGATATAAGTATATATGAAAGTAAAAGTAAAAGTAAAAGTAAAAGTGATAATAAAAATTAGAGAAATTTAAGCAGTATAAAAATAAAAATAAATTAAAAAAACAAAGAAAAACTATTTTCAATGGTGAAACATTACTCTAGTAACGTTTGTCAAAATCTACTCATAAGCTAAATCTAGCTTTATCCACTACCTGAAAAGCTACCCATCCAAACACCATTACTTTTTAAATCTAGCTTCTTGATTTAGTAAATAATCTAAAAGCTACCTAATAATCTACATCCAAACATACCCTATGAAAATTATCGTACATATTATGAAAAGAAAAATTATTCTGACTTTATTTGTTGTAGCAAGTAAAATGGGGATGACGTGTCCTGGTTACAATATTTCCCTAGCTTTTGGGTTGAGAGAGGGGTGGAGGCTTCCCGTCAATGCTACCTCGGGAGAGTTGACCTTCCTTGGACAAACGTACGAGCCTTGGCTACCTCCTTTCTCCTGGTCAAGGCAAGAATGAGAGCTGGTCCTGGTCAACGATTGCTTACGTCTTGCTCCTAGCACCTCAAGTATGGCCTGACACCTGCACAAAGGAGAATAATCCTATTTGGATTATCTCCGCTCCGATGCTTAAGTTAAGTATAGGATTATTCTCCCCTCCGATGCTTAAGTAAGTACAGATTTAAGGGAATAAAAAGTGCTAGGATAGTGAGCGAAAGTAGTGAGATAAGCTCTCAAGTTGGTTGGAAATTGATTGCAATAAATGTGCTAGGTGAATGTAGGTGCCATAAATGTGGTTTCTCGGGGTATTTATAGGCAATCCTTCAAAAAGTAAAGCAACCATTGGATGTGTGACATTTGTCGACCATCCATACTTCCTTGTGTTCCTTACTACCGTTTTAGTGTAAGAACGTCGGTTCTCTGTCCCGTTTCGACCTAGATTAATTTAATCAGTAGCGCTCGCCACGTAGATCGCTTTGATCCAATATTTGAGGGACAAGTGGGCAAGGATTTTCCATGCCACATCATTATTAATCTATGAAAACTCATTAAATAGGAAAAGTAGGGTAGAATAAAAGTTACCTTAGTCTAAATTATAAAAAAAATTAGATTTTGCCGGTGCAATTACACTGGTCATCAAAAATGTTTAATATACTTTATAAATACATTTCTTTTCTAATTAAATTTGATAAATTATTTACAATTTTCACTGGATTAAAATGTTTATAATTTATATACTA
>SNQN01004614.1:0-19336 GCA_008642245.1 Bassia scoparia | reverse complement strand
GTTTATTTTTTCTCACTTTTGTAATTTGCTTATCAATTTCGTAAAGGTTATTATTTATTTTTCATCATTATGCCAACATGTTCATTTATATTTTTTTATAAGAGTAAAATTTATCATCAAGATTCATATTTTTACCAATTAAAATTGAGCATTAAGTTTTAAAAAAACACCGCACGCATCGCGTGCAAATTAGGCTAGTTATAACTATTGCAGGGGTTTGATATCAATCATATATATGGTATGAATTATAACTATGGTATATAGCTGAAATTGATATGGTGATAATTATTAATTGCAGTGGGTTTTTTTGTTTTCCAGCTATTTAACGTAAATGTCATTTTTTTCCAGTTTTTGTTTTTTTTTCAAGCTAAGTCAGAGTAGTTTTTTTTTACGGGAAAGATATTTTATTAAAATAAAAGCCTTCTCGGCATCTACAACGAAACAAGAACAACACACACAAAGAACCGAAATACAAAAACAAAAACCACAAACATAATCCCTAAAACTTCTTCTGTTCACGCTCATCAACACAAATGCGATACCAAGCATGGACCCATTTGGATAAATCGATATCAATGCATCTTTCACTGATTCCCTCACCAACGGTGCTGTAGGCATTATGAAATAGGCAATTGCACTGTAAATCAGGTCTTCATGAGTAAGGTTCAACATCCCGGACACAGACCTAAAAACAAAAWTAAACAAGTAATAAAAGGCTCCTCGTTCAAGACAAGCACCACCACGAACAACCCAACCACCAACCTCCGCACCCACTAGGACCAAATACCACGTGCCGCAACCAACCCCTGCAGTCAAACAAAAGAAAAATCCAGCCAAGGCTCCACCACGAGGCAAAAAGGCCAGACGCAACAGAAGATCAGCCCTCCAAGGAGGTCGATCAGCGCCCAACAAAGGACAGAAGAGAAGCGGCCAAGAAGCAGGGGCCAAGACCCTCCCAAAGAAGCAAAATCGGAAATCGAAAAAACTAAGACAAAGAAAAAAGAAAACCCTAAGGAGAAAGATCGACATCCAACGAAGCCCCACTTGCCCGAGGTGCCAACCACCACACACACGGAGCCACACAACCAACTCAAGCCGCATCTCAACCCAGGCTCTCCTAACCACCCACAGGCGTGCTAAACCCAACCTAGACCAGACCAGAAGCGACCAACAACCAACCCTAAGCCCCAGCCCAGAAGACGCCCAGCACCACCACCGCGGGGAAGGAGAGACCAAGAGAAGGAAACCTAAAGCAATTGCAATGAAACCCTGCGCAGATGGAACGACGCCCCACCAAGAGAGCATCGAAAGATAAACAACCCAACCCCAAAGAGCCAAAGAGGGGAGGCAAACCGACAAAAGGGGAGGGCAAAAGCCCCACCCCCTTGCACGGCAGCGCCCCAAAACTATGAGGGACCCCGGAGTGACTGGAGAAAGGAAAGAAAGGAAGGAAGACGGAGAGCGAGACCAGAAACAACCGCCCAGAGCGGCACCCAAAGCCTAAGCAAGGGGCGAGAAAACCCTCCCAAGGGGAACCCTAGAGGGAACACATTAACAATCTTAAGTAAGAGTAGTTGTAGGAGTAGTTTTAGGTGTTTTTTTATTTAAAAAATGTCGGATATAAGGTTTGGCCGGAGTGAATGTGAGAGTTTCTTTTTTTTTTCAGAATCAATAGGATTGCTTGGTTGGGGGTTTGGAAGATTCTCAATAACCTTCACTTCTTTTTAATATACTAGAATTTGCCGGTGCAAATGAACCAGTTGATTATAAAGATATTAGGGATCAAATTATAAATAAATTGTTAAAATTTATTTTATTTATGTGACGTGCTATCTACAAACCACAATTAAGATTTCATTCAATATTTTGAGGTTATATTTGAAAACTAATGAAATATTGCTAGAATTGAATATTAATGGACCTTTATCACGAAAAGGTAAAAATATTAATGGAATGAATTTTCGATTAATTATTCATGTCAATAAAATAATAATAAAACCGAATTCAGATACATGTTGTATAAAAGTACATATGGAGTATGTACGGGCGCCGGGGCGTCACCGGGCCAGACTGGGTCCGGTCCCTCTACTCCAGGGGGTACAATTTCAGGGCGGCTCAGTTCATTTGCTAGAATTGAATTCTTGCTTTTGCATATTGTGAGTATGCCTGGAGTTGTGTGTTTATACTCGAAATGAGTAGAGGAAGTCGCCACCGCACTTCTTTTGGGAAGCTGCGGAACCCGTTTTAAGCCTTGCCTATAATTGCATAAAGCAAGGCAAAGGACTCCATGTCTGGTAGTGCACCAAAGGTCTGGATTAGGGGACAAGGGTAAGGGTGAAGTAGTGCACAACAACCCCCCGCATCTAGCGGCCTCTACTCAGTTACTGCGAGTTCATTGTCCGATAGACAACAACAAACAAATTTCCTTTTTAAACCATAAGCATGCAATATTACTAGTCGGGTTGTTTAACAGAATACTATGCAAATAGTGTCTAGTTTGTTGTGGCATGTGTTATTAATTTCGTATTTCACGAGCCTAATGTCGGTTGTCCATAGTTATCTTATTAGGCGTGAAACACGAAATTTGCAGGTCTTTGCTAAAGCATATTATTGTTGTGAGACAAGCATGCAAGCACTCGTACGAGGAATTGAAAGTTAGGCCTTAAGGGTTCTTTTAATTTGAATTGTCAAATCTTTTATTAATCAATATTACATGCAAATTACATAGAAAGTAGAATTTCTAAACAAGCATGTAAAAGGGGGTTTAGAATTGAGATGTTGGCCTCAAACCTACCTCGCAACACGACGTCGAAGACCAAGAATGTTGCCTCGGACCCTTAGGAACCCTTGTCGAACCTTTGAACCTTTGAAAACCTCTTCGATCTATTGCAAAAGAGCCTTTGAATGTGTTTTTATGTGTTTGAACGTGTTTGAATGTGTTTGAAAGAGTTTTTGAGAGAGAGTGAGAGAGGATCAGACGAGTAAGAGAGAGAGAGAGAGTGCTCGTCCGAAGTTGCAAAAGTCCTTTGAAATGAACGGGGAGGTTCCCTTTTATAGGTAAGGGTCGAAATCGGCCAAAAACAGGTAAGTTTTGGGGGTAATTACACCCAAAACTGGGCGCAATTGAGCCAAGTATTAACCTAGATTTTGACCGATTTGCTTGCCTCGAATAGCGTGATTGCGATTTGTATAATATCATAATATAATCATACGTGATGTTATATGATTATTATTCGATATTATTGCGATTGTGTCGGATTTTTTTGCGATATTCGAGCTTGTTTTACCTCGAATATCGAGATTGTAATGAAATAATATCGTAATATAATCGTATAAAATATATACGCGATTTTATACGATCATATTTGATATTATTGCAATTATGGCTGATATTACCACGATGCTCGGGATTTTTGGCTTCCTCGGGACGTGTGTCTCGAGGCAAAAGTCCCGGGATGGCCCGCTATGCTCGGTTTTGCGTTTTTGATTAAGAAATTCATAAATATTAAACCATAAATCGAAAAATTATGAAAAAAATATGTAAAAATTCCTTGTTAAGAATAAGGTGATGTGCTAAAATTTTGTGAATTTTGGAATTGCGTTCATAATTTAATTAATTATCGCAAAATTAATTAAATCATTGAAAATTCCGAAAATTGCCAAAA
Organism: Bassia scoparia; assembly: GCA_008642245.1. Taxonomy (NCBI): domain Eukaryota; kingdom Viridiplantae; phylum Streptophyta; class Magnoliopsida; order Caryophyllales; family Amaranthaceae; genus Bassia; species Bassia scoparia. The sequence continues at coordinate 15,671 of SNQN01004614.1, read as the reverse complement.
AATGCTTAGAAAAATTCTAAAAAATTCTAGAAAAATGTATAAAAATAATTTAAAATTATTTGAAGAATAAAACTTATTTTTGAGTTGCTAAATACTTGGAATAGGTGTTCAGTGCAAGGGAATTTGCCTTTTTAGGGCCTGTCAGGGTTCTAGCTCTCTCGATTTGACTTATGTGTTGCGAGGGGTGTCTTATCATTGGCCGTCTTGGGCTAGGGACAAATGTAGGTATCTACAGAAGCCCCCACTTTGGTTGAGTTTGCAGAGAGTAAAATCTCGTAAAAAGAAAACCAAAGTACCCGGTACCTGCAAAACAAATGCGTTAGTTTTACCTGCACCTGCGGTTGCATATTGCTTGCTTGCTCGTCTCTGTTGCTAACATTTTTGCTTAAGTTTGCACCTATGGTTCTGATTCCACCCGAGCTCCGTGCTTCGATCTTTGGGGGGGGGGGGAGGTAATTTCCTTCTATGGTTCTGATTCCACTGGGGATTTTCTACTAATAGGTTGTCCGCCTCGATACTTCCGTTAGGACTTCCTTGGGTACTATTATCTCAATGTCCACTCCGATGCCTCCGTTAGGACTTCATGGGGAATTACTACAGTGTCCGTATCGATTCCTCTGTTTGGACTTCTATGGGGAAGATGAAATGGTGTTCGTATCGATGCCTCCGTTTGGACCTGATGCTTGCTTGAAATTTCTTTAACCCATCTCGGCTAGTTGTCCGGGAAGATTATCATACTTGTAACACAATGTATAGCCACGATTAGGGCTGAGTAGAGTGCTGCCAGGACCACACCAAACCGCAAACTAGACCGCAATTTGACGGTTTGATTTGGTTTGCGGATTGAAAAGTGCGGTTTGGGTTTTGTTTTTCCCAAATCGCAATTTTGCGGTATGTTTTGGTTTATAATTTTTTTTAACCAAACTAAACCGCAAACCGCAATTTAATTGGTTTATAGTTAAATCCCTAACCGCAGACCATAAACTGCATTTAAAAAAATACTATTTCTTTTTAATTTATTGTTTTTACTTTTACTAACATTAAAATTTGGTTTTTATAATCTTATTGCGGAGTATAAACTTTGTTAAATTAATTTTTGTGTTTTGTAGTAAGAATTTGTTTTAATAGAATATTTTGATGTATTAAACAAAGGGTTGTCATATATTGTCAATTAGATTATTTAGAATATTTTTTTACACTTCCTCCGTTTTCTTTTAGTTGCACCATTTTGACAATTCCACTATTCACAGGAAGCAATTTGACCAAATTTTGCGCTTTACACGTAATGAATAATAAAGTCAAATGGGATCTCGTTAGATTCCTCTCGTTAAATAATATATTAATATCTAGTTTTTTTTTATAATTTTCATTAATCATAATTATAGTTATTAACGACCAAAGTTATGTCTCAGCAAGCGTGTTTTATTGACTGGGCCGGGGCATCTAAAAGAAAATGGAGGAAGTATATGACAAAGTGGTTAAACCGCAAACCGCATCGCACCAAATCGCAAATTACGGTGCGGTTTGATTTGAGAAAATCCCAAACTGCAAAATTGCGGTTTGGTGCGGTTTAGACTCCAGACCGCAACAAACCACACCACGCTCAACCCTAGCCATGATCGCGTTTAGCGAATGTCTTTTTGCTGGTGCGTGCTTGATCTGCTGTATCCTATCTCGGCTAGTCGTCCGGGAGAACTCAAATGGAGGTAATGTCGCGTATAACCACGATTGCGTATAGCAATGTCTTTTTGCTGGTGCGTTCTTGATCTGCTGTATCCCATCTCGGCTAGTCGTCCGGGAGAATTAAACTTGAGGTAACGTCGCGTATAACCATGATTGCGTATATCAATGTCTTTTTGTAAATGCTTGCATTGCGTGTACACAATCGGGCTAACACTTAGCCCGTGCAAGGATGATACGACTTCGACTGGGGATTGTGTGCTTTGACTTTGATTTGCTTTCAACCTTTGCTTGATTATGGCTATTGCTTCGTTGTGACTTTGCATTCGCTTACGGCTTGTCGTAGCCTCGTAGGTATATTTTTGTATCGATTTGATGACTTTCGGGCCCATTTAGCTTGCTCAGGGGCATTTTTGTCATTGTGCATGACTTTAAAAGTTGGGTGAAATTCTCGGGAAGTACCAACGACATTTGAACGCCACGGGCTTCGCGCGTACACAAGTGGGCCCACGAGAAGGCTCGATTTTCGAGCCAAAAATAAGCAAAAGCTGGGCGCAATTACGCCCATCATTCGACCTATTTTGGCCAAATTTCGTGCCTTATTTTGGCACTTTTGCCTCATTTGCCATTTGCCTCTTGCTTTGTCTATTGCAAACTCTCTCTAAACTCCATTGGTACACCTTGGAATTGCTTGGAAAGGCTTTGTTTGCTCATTAAACTCCAAATTCAAGTAAGTTCACTACATCAAACTTGAAATTCACTTGTAAGTTGCAATTATAATACTCAAAATCATGTCATTTGAATATGCCTTGTCAATTTGTGCAATTGAATTGAGGCTTTCTCCCTTGCTTGTGTATGCTTGAAATTGTTGAATGCTTTGGCTTGTTCATGCTTATGTGAGTCTTTTGCAACTTGTTTCATCAAATTTGGTGCAACTTTGAATGAGTTATGCCATTGTAAGCTTACTACTTGAAGAAGATGATGAATAGTAGCTTGTTATGCCTATGCCTTGTTGAATTATGCATATGCCTTGTTTATTCTTGCTTGTTGATGATAGAATAAACCTTTCCATGCTTATTCGCAACAATGTGGATGCCCATGTATTACTTCACCATTGTAAGTAGCTTAAAGCTTGAAAAAAGCACTTGTTAATGGTGATTGCTTGCTAAATTGAGGATTATAACATGTGAGTGAGCGTATACACCTTCTTGAAATCCTCGTTGCATATAGAATTTGTGAGTGGAATTGTGCATTCCGTTAGACATGTATACTCACTGGGGAAAAAGGGGTGTTCTTTCTCGCCTTTCTAGTTGCTTGCCTATTGCTCCAACTGCTAGGAAATTGTGCATTTTTTTCGACCATGGTTGTGTTGATTAACTGTAAGCCCCCAGAGGGCCTTTTGTTTGTGTGCGAGATGTCCATTTTTAGCCGTTATGATGCTCGTTTGTTTTCTGAATCTGTGTCCGATTCTACTTGTAGCATGCCAGTGCGAAGAGGAAAATAAGTGCGAAGTTCCCATCACAGATGGAGGGCGACCAACTGGGATAATTCTGAGTTATGCTGCTCCCTAGATCACCACGTTTCTATCCGTCCGAGGAATGGACGAGTATGCTGCTTTCACTTGTCTGGTTGTCTTTTTTTTTCCTTGTTTTCTAATTCTTGTATCATCTCTTGTGCAGAGCGATTACCATACTCGGACATACGGGACCTCTCATACGATTAGCGATATCTTTTGTAGAGAGTTTTTCGAGCGTCGTGGAGGAGTATGGGACATCCTCGGGCAATGCGACTTCCAGGATTTTGTTCTCAACCTGGTTAGTCARTCATACTCACTTGCTCCCAAGATTTTGGTGTTCGGCATGATGGATTGGTTCTGGGACACCACGAACACCTTTCACTTCCCGTGGGGGGAAATGGCCGTAAACCCCTACGATTTTGCTATGTTGACTGGGCTTGCTTTGACTAAAAAGCTTGTCGCTTTGGATGATGAGATCAGCCTTTCTAATCCTCGTTTGGTCCGATTGCTTCCCGCCTACGTGCTGAGAGTGTGGGTAACCGAGCATCACAGAGCGTGCTCATGGAGGGCTTGGAGCTGGCTGGCACCACTGATGAGCAGTCGCCTAGGATCTTTATCCTGGTGATGCTTTGCACGACATTGTGTCCTAATAAGGGCACGGGGAGTAGAATTCAGCTTCATTTTCTCCCTATTTTGAAGGATCTTTCTACTATTTCCTCCTATAACTGGGGTGGATTCGGCTATGCTGCTGTGATGTATTCTATGAGGTTGTACTGCCGCCAGGTGGATGGTGCCACGATCCCCGCAATGGCTAGCTGCTGGAGAGTGCTCGAGGTAATTTTCTTTGACTTTTACCGCTTTGTTTGCATTTGCTTTGCTTTTGTTGCCTAACCCCATTGGTTGTACTTGTAGTTCTCGGCTTATGAGTACTTTCCACATATGGGTTTGGTGCCTAGGTTGAATCCTCAAGTACAGCCTGCTAGATGGCCTGTGATGATGCTGTGGATGCCCTGAGACACACTGTCTTGGACTGGTGGGCTCCAGCAGCCGAGGAGGATTTTCCGCCGCCTGAACCCAGCTGATGTGAGTTCTGCTGTCTTTTACTTGTATGCTTTCATTGAATGCTCTGTAATTTTAACCACATTTTGCTGCAGGTGGAGTGGCGTGCATGGAGGCGTGTGGGGAATGCGAGACCGAGGAGGCTCGCGACAGCAGCTGAGCTCGACAAGAGGCGATGCCTTTTCTATTGACCTCAAGGGCCTGTCTGGTACGTTGGGGAGCGTGTGGTGAGGCAGCATAGCTTTTCTAAGTCCACAGTGCCTCAGGATCCTCCAATCACTATGATGGATGAGGAGCTGTTGGTCACCACGTTGTCCAACGACTTGAATCATGATGCGGTGGTAGAGTACCACCTCCTGCTTGGTAACAAGGGTCAGGACGCCTATGCGCGTTTCATTGAGGAGCGACTATCCCCCCGAGTTGAGCTAGTTGTTGAGGTATGAGTCTTGCTTATCCACATCTTTTCTTTGCATTTGCTTTCATCTAGTTGTGCACTAATTTTGACTTGGCTCGTGTAGCCTGATTATGACCTCGGTGAGATCCCCTTTGCTGACTTGAGGATCCGTCCTGACGTGGAGGATTTCATTGGGCCTGCTACTCCGGTCGCTAGGCGTGCTCAGAATTCGATGCCCCCTGGAGCTGGACAGGTAGGGAACATTTCAATTTTGCCTTTTCATGCCAATATTCACTCATGTGCTGACTTGCCTACTTTTTGCGAAATAGATGCCTCAGGCAGGCGTTATGAGGTTGCTGGGGATAATAGATACCGAGAAACATGCCTATTGTCAGCTGAGAGACTCGGTAAGTGCACCAAATCTCATGTTTTCAATGTTTTGTAGGGTCAGGAACCCATTTATGACTTGAAAATCCTTGTGCAGGTTCGTCACGGTGACAATGAGGATGCTGATGACAACGACGACGTACAGATGAGACCGGTCCCTAACCGGGGTGGAGCTTCGACTTCTTGTTCTCGTCCTGAACCCTCGTCTTAGTTTACCATACCGGGAACCTCTGCTGTAGTTCCTTTCCCTGATGAACTGCTGGACGAGTCTGCCTTGCAGGTGCTAGCGTCACTTGATTTTTCGACGTGTTGCGAGCAATGGATATACCTATCACCCTTAGGGAAGGGGGTGACCCTAGCTTTGCTGTGTTTATTTTAGGACTTAGCTTAGACCTTCTTAGACTTATTTGTTGACTTTTGCTTGACATGACTTGACTCGACTCGATTCTTGCTTAGATTCGAGTGCTTGTGTAAATATGACTAGACTTGTATATAACTCTAGACATAGCTCGTTTTTGTAACCCCGAGCTTTGATTTTAGTTTGCAAAAGCCAACTTGATAACTATATGCAATGCATGTAATTACTTCTAAGACGACGTCGATCGTCTCGTGTCATTTTGTATGTTGCGTTGTTGAGGCGAATGTCGGCTTGTTCCCTTTTGAAAATGCGGGGTGGGACCTAGATTGGACCAAGAACTGCGTGCCATCGTGCATGGGAACAATTAAAAGGAGCAAAATCGGCCAAAAACATACCTAAACTAGGCGTAATAGCGCCCAGGCCGGGCTCAATTACGCCCAGAATCGAGCCTTTTTTGCTCAATTTTCGATTTTTTGCAAGTTTGTTCGGCCTTATTGCTTATAAATAAGGGTTTATGTACGCCCTAATTCATTCATTACAACCTCTTTATCGCTTAAAAACCTCTCTTACATTGCTATAAACTTCATTTAATTCATGACATCAAAGAATTTGCAACAAATCAAATGGAGAGAAACTTTGCTAATGCTTTGAATGATGTTCTTCGAAACATGGATGCTCATGGAAGGGAGGACCTTGCAAGGATGAATTGTGATGTTCTCTTGACTTTAAGGTATGTAACTCTCAATAAAAACCTCCTTTATGCTGCTATAAGCCCGTGGGACCCGTTGATGCATTGTTTCCATCTTCGGGACAAGGAAATTGTTCCTTTGCCTGAGGAACTTGGTGCTATTATTGACTGGCCTGTTGTAAGTCTCCCTTGTATCCCTAATACTGCTGATCGCTTTGTTGATGAATATGAGCGATACTTGAGGCTTAGGCCAACTGTTTCACGACGCATAGTGCATGGTCGGGAAATTGATTTGCTTACTTCAGTTGGTTATATTGCTAGTGATGCTTCTTGCCGTAGAGTTTATTGTTGACGTGCAATTATGATCTGCTTGTTTGCACGCTTCCTGTTTGTCCATGGCAAGCCGAATGTTGGTCATGCTAGCATTATTTCTATTGTTGAGCAATGTGAGGCTAGCAGTATCCTATGCCGTTGTGCACGGGGGAGTTATTCATGATGCTCGACCGCCTTAAGAAGGATGCACATGCGCTCTTGTCTGGATGCCCTTTTTTACTACAGGTACAATATTTTTTGTCTGAATATTTGCAAAATAGTGCATTTATACAAATATTATTGCTTGCTTATTTATGTGGTGACTAAATATTGCACGTGCTGCTGTTAATGACAGATTTGGCTGATGGAGCATTTGAGCCTAGTTGAGGCGCCCAAGATTCCTATCAAATATTCCGCTAAGGGGTTCTTTTCCCGTAAGAGGGTCCATGTCAACAAATCTCAACATGAGTGGATTCTTATCCTTGTTGACCGTGGCATTCTCGTGCGATGGAATGTCCCTTGGTGGGGTATTAGGAGTATGGTGCATACTCGCTTGTCTTCATACGTGCATGCGACTAGTGTGACTGCATTGACCTTTTATTTCCCTTCAAGGGTGATGAGGAAATTCGGGAAAATCCAGCTTATTCCTGCTGTTGACACGGTTCGTCCTGAGGACAAGCGTTTGCATTCGGGCAATGCAATAGAGTGGGAAAAGTACTGGGAATCCCATTCTACACTTGAGGTGACTGATGTAGGGATTTTATATCCCGTTTTAGAGTCTTTTTTCTTATTTATTCTCGTTGTTTTGTGTCATTTTCTTTTTAATTTGAGTCCGTGTCCTTGGTTTCTACTCCTAACCYTMTAACGGCCGCTTTTAGYGTTTATGCCKCTTTTTCCTCTCTTTTTGGTGTGATTTTCAGGTGTTCCTTGATCCCCCGCACTTCGGAGATATACGGGCGCATTTCGAATCCACTTTGGCCATGTTTTGAAGCACTTTGGATACCTTGGGAGGCTTTAGGCAACTTCAACCGAGCATAAATTTCAGCACGATGATCATTTCGAGGCGATTCTACTTGGATATGAAAGCTTGTTCCGTTAGCTTCGCAACGATATATTACATTCCCAGATCGGACGAGCAGAGTGAGAGTTATGACGTTTCGAAGGGATGGWGTGYACTGAGTAGCGKCCTAGTGCTGACCGCTACTGGCCGCTACTTGTCCCTTTCGGCTTGTCTTGTGATTTCCTTCTAGTAGCGCCTTGTAGCTCCCTRTAGCGCCTAGTACYTGCCCGCTACTGCCCGCTACTTTGTCCTTCTGATGTCCCTGTTTTGTTCTGCAAAGTAGCGGGTGGCCCCTGCCCGCTACTGACCGCTACTGTCGCCTGGATTCGTTTTCCGGGTTTTAGTTTATTTTCTTTGGTGGGGAGGTTTTATGTTTTTTTTCTTTTGGACTTGTTTTTTTTGGAGAGCAATTTAGACTTTCTCTTAACTTTTATCTCTTAGCTTAGTAGTTTTCTCTCTCCTCTCTTACTAGGAACATTAGCTTAGTTTGCCACTATTGCATTGATCTTCTTCAACTTTCTCTTGCAAATTGGAGGCTTTGTACTTGGATTCTTCAACTCTTCTTTTATAATCAAGCTCTAGTAACTTCTTTCTATCTCTTGCACTTATTTATTTAAATTTTCATTAAATAATTTATGATTGGTAATTTCTAGGGTTTCATTGATTTTTGCATAGTTTTGCTTGAAGTTTTAGATCTTGATTAAGGTATGTTGATTATGTTTGTTTTTATGTTTTTAAGCATGTGTGAGTAGTTAATTTCTAGGATTTGGTGAAACCCTCATTATTGCCATGGATTGCTAAATTTGTGGGGTTTTGGTTTTGTTGGAGTAAATTAGTCTTGTTTAAGGGTTTCAATGTAGTTTCTTGTGATTGATCACACAAGTGCTTATTAATTAGTCTCCTTAACGAAGGTCAGAGATGAAGTTAGGTTAGTAGGCTCCCTTGGTTTTGCTTGACTAAAAGACCATGAGAATAGGAAATTTTCTAGCAAGGGAACATTGTTGTCAACCATTGTCTATTTTGGTTTCAAGCTTGTTTGTGAATTGTAACCATGAAAATAGGTTGTAATCCACAAAGGTCGGCAATCCTTCTAGCTCGAAAGAGTAGTTAGGTGCTTAGTGGACGTTCCATATTGATCCAACTGAATCGATTTCCCCTTTGGGGGGGTGTTGTTGCAATTCATTGATGAATTTGAGTGGTGTAGCCATTTCCCTAGACCTTTTTTTTTATCAAAGTAACTTGTTTAACATTAATCCTAGCTATAAACCTAGTTTAGCGACAAAACAATCCTCAAAGCACTAGTCGACTTAGCTTGTTTAAACATTGATTTTTCGGTGGTTGATTCAACGCCTCTCATGGGTTCGACCCTTTCTTGCCCTTGCTATTAGTTAGTGAGACCGAGTTAGGTTTATTATTTGATAGGTTGGTGACGCTCTATCAAGTTTTTGGCGCCGTTGCCGGGGAGGCAAAGTCACATTGAAATGGTTTTTGTTGAATGAGTCCTAGTCTTTGTAACAAGCGCTTTGCGGGAGGCAACCCGTATATTATTGATTTCCTAGCTTGTTTCGTAGTTTATTTTAGCCCTTAAGGCGTTTTTAGGACTTGGTGGTCAGCTGTTGTGGCCTGTATGATTTGGAATGGAGGTCTTATGCAAGAGAAATTGTAAACAAATCGAAAAAGGTAGGAGTAGCTACTTCAGAGTAGCGGTGCGCTACAGACCGCTACTGCCCGCGTACACAGAAAGTTGGGAAAACCAAACCTCTCATAGTAGCGGGTAGTAGCGGAGTGACACCTGCCCGCTACTCCAAAGTAGCGGTCGCTACAACCCGCTACAGGCCTACTCCAGAGTAGCGGTCGCTACTGCCCGCTACGGGCCGCTACCACAGAGAGTTTGAATTTGTTCACCTGCGAAAGTAGCGAGTTGTAGCAGTGTGCCCCCTACCCGCTACTTTAGAGTAGCGGTGTGCCTCCTGCCCGCTACCTTTGTTTTTCACGTTTTTGAACCTCAGCAGAATGGCAGGCCTTTTGTACCTCTTTTCTTTCTCCTCCTCTCATTTCTCTCGACCATTTTCTCTCTCAACCTAACCAACACTTTTCTCTCTCCTCAAAACCACAAACCCACTCACTCATCTCACAAAAAACCACACTTTCACTCACGAAATCAACCCAAATTCACCCAAATCTTTCACCTTAAACTTGGCAAACTTCAGATTTTTCGTTTTTAACCCAAAATTTCTGGGTTTCGAGCGAAAATTTGGGTTCCTTTGGGTCGAAAATTCTGGAATTTGGGGGGTGCTTTTGGTTACTTATTCTGGAATCTTGTGCTCGAAATCTTGGAGGGTTTTTAGGAGTTGTGTATTCACACTCCTTGAAGGTATTTCACTTCTCCATACATTTTAAGTTTAATTTTCAGTTTTTAAAATCTTGAATTATTTCATGATTTGAGCTTGAAATTGAACTATTCATGTGATGTGAGTTGAGCACTTGAACTTGAGTATGCACTCTTGTTTAATTTTGGAGCTTTAATTGAGTTTGTGAGTGTAAACTTAAATTGAAAATTTTGTTTAATTGTGGAAATTGATCTCACACTTGTGCTAAATTGAGTTTTTTGAGTGAATTTGAATTGTGTGTTGAGCCATGAGTTGCTATCATTATTGAGATTTTGGGTTTGATCCATTTTTATTGAACTGGTGATTCTTGAGAATTGTGATAGAATTGTCGAATTCCGGCTACTTTTGGCATTATTGAGTTGAGTTGTGGTTGAGACTGCTGTTGGTGACCTCTTGTAAACTAAATTAAGCTTTTGAACTTGCTTGGATTGGTTGTAGCATATTGAATAATTCGCAAGTTGCTTTTTTTATTGATTGTACTGGGGTCTTGGGAACACTTGGGATTAGGTCCCTTGATTATCGCTGGTTAGGAAGAGTGCAGGCTGTTCAGATTGAACCTAGGATTTTTTGGACCTTTTTCTTAGTTTTTGATGTGTTTTGTGTGCTTAGTGATTGTGTTGGTTGGTTTTGCCTAGTTGAGTGTTTTTGTGCTCTTAGTTTGCCCGTAGGTTCTTTCAGTGTGCTTTGTGTGATTTTTCGCTTATTTGATAGTCCTTGATTGCCCAACGAGCAAAAGCAAAGGGGGCGGCATCTATAGTCCTCCTCCGAGGGGGACCCTAGTGTGCCCACGTCTCGAGGTTTCGAGGGGAGTCAACCTACTTGGCAAACCTTCAAGACTCGTGGTGTTTGCCAACCAAGTATACACCGAGGAGCCATGCAAGCCCTCGGAGTGATGACGAGTCCGAGAACTTCGCCAACAACTTCGGTTTGCTCGGTTTGGTCTAGGTGGCTGAGAAACTATAGCCCCTGGACCTACGACTGCACTTTTCCGAAAAATAACGAGTGCCCCTTTTCCCCAAAGAAGTAACGACATCTCCTTCCAGAGTGTTCGGAAGAAGGCAACGATCACACTCACCCGTAAAACGAAATCCTTGGTTGGGCGATCCAACCAATTCGATTTTCGAGCCGAAGGCAGTTACGATCGGCTTTAATAGCCGCCAGTTCTGGCCCCGCATCACTAGTAAGGCCACTTACGAGCATTGTAATGTGCTCGTCTCCATGATCCACCACACCGCACTTCGCTTGTTCCATCGAGTACTTGTTTACTCGTTGCATGCGAAGTCTGAGCATTCAAAGCTCAGCTTGGAAGAGCGGCGCCTGATCTACTTAGCTTGTCATCCTTCCGTTGACGGTTCCCGGGTTAACCCTGGGTACATGTTAATGGAAAGGATCAGCAAGCTAAAGCACGGTCCAGCCTTCACCGGTGCGATCACACTCGGCGGTTACCTTACCGTAATCGCCCGTGCCATGGGGTATGAGCGCTACTTTAGACATTGCGAGCACGCTGGCTCGCATGTTGCTATAGACCTACCCCAGTTGATTCAGTTTGAGTGGCTTCAAGCCACTAACCATGATGGTCGTTTCAGTTGGCGAGTTCATGGGAGGCATCATTGCTACCTCCCTAACCAACCCGCCACGACTTTTCGACAGAACCCGCCCTACCTATGGGCCACCGACCCAAACGATCCTGTGGATCAGGAAGGCTACCACTTCGACCCTCCTGCCCAGGATCGACCTTCTTCTTCTACCATTCCTACCACTTCTTTTGCTTCCACTTCCACTTTTCCTACGGGGGACCAGTCCACCTACCCGCAGGCTTCTCTCATTTCACCTCAGGACTTTGATATAGCTGCTGCTTTTCAGCAGCTATCCGTTCAGATTGGTGGGGACCGTTAGGCCCCCTCCTATGGTGACTCCATCGTTGGTCGTTTGGACCGCGTGGAGAACCAGTCGTTCCGCGCTGCTCAGGATGCTGAGTATGCTCGGTACTACTCTGGGCAGTCGTTCCAACCAGTCTTCCCTACTATGTTTATTCCCCATGTAGAGAAAGGCCATGGAGAGATTAACGTGGATAGGAGAGATAGAGGAACATGCTGTGCATTGGAGTTTTTTTTGGCAAGTGTCGCACGTACGGACGTATTACATGTAATCCCTTTCAATGGTGGTCCAGTAATACCCCAATTTGATGATCTTAGAGGCCAGGAGCCTGCCATTCATGTGACTGCCACAGATTCTGTGATGGACGTGCTCCATGACTGTTTTGCTAACTTGTTGAGTGATGCAGAGTAGGTGGAGACCATTGTAGTGGCGTTTATAGAGTTCTCCGCCTTGAAGTAAATACTGAGATGCGAGACGCCTCAGAGCCCTTTACTGCTTTTTGGTTGCACTAGAAGGATATTTGCTAGTTTTTAGGTAGTCTTTGATATCTTTTTACCATGGCTCTTATGGATCGAGGTTGGGCACCTCATTTGTTTCGTCTAGAGTGCAGACGTATGCTGGTTCTTGTCTTCGCTCAATGACTAAGGGAATCTGGGTCACTGAACTCGGAATTCGCACCATGGATGCGAGTTTTGCTAGTGCATCTGCAAATTGATTGTCTTTGCGCCGTAGGTAGGTGTATTCCATTTCGTCTACCTTGGATGTAATATTCTCAAGATAAGACTGATACGGAGCAAGGCTTTGACTTCGTACTTTCCATCGGCCTGAAAACTGGTTTATGATGAGTGAGGAATCACCATATACCCGTAGTTTCTTTACGTTAAGCGCAATGGCAGCTTGCAGACCTAGAATACATGCTTCGTACTCTGCGGCATTGTTAGTGACGTCGAAGTGGAGTTTGACGGAATTTGGGGTGTGCTCCTCTTGCGATGAGATTAGAAGCACTCCTTGGTCATCATAAGTTCCTCATCGGGAAACTCAAAGTCCTCAAGAAGGACCTCGTCTAGAGAGTCTGTTAAGAATTCGGAGACAATGCTACCTTTGATGCCTTTTTGAGGCACGAACTTAAGGTCAAATTCGGCGAGCATAACCATCCATCTAGACATGCGTCTGTTGACTGCTGGCTTTTCAAAGAGGTATTTCAGAGGATCCCCTTTGCATACAATGTGTACAGTATGTGTGAGCAAATAATGTCAAAGCTTTCGCGATGCCCACACTAAAGCCAAGCATARTTTCTCTAGGGCAGAGTATCATTCCTCATAAGGAAGGAGCTTATTGTTGAGGTAGTAGATTGCATTTTCCTTGCTGTCGATTTCTTTAGCGAGCATTGCTCCATTGGCGGTGCTTATTGCTGTAAGATAGAGTCGTAACGGATGCCCAGGGCGAGTTGGAGCTAACACAAGAGGATTTGTGGGGTATTCTTTTATCCTGTCGAATTCCTGTTGGCAACTATCATCCCATTTCTTGGGTGCGCCTTTCTTCAGTTTTTGAAGATGGGTTCACAGACCATTGTGAGCTTAGATATGAACCTGCTGATGTACTGGAGTCCCCAAGAACCCTCGGATCTCCTTTTCATTTTACGATGGCCTTAGTGACATGATTGCTTTGATCTTTGTTAGATCAATCTCGATGCCTCAAGAGCTGAAGATAAAACCCAAGAGCTTGCCTAAAGTGACCCCGAATGCGCTTTTTTTGCGGATTAAGACGCATGTTGAACTATCAGAGTCTTTGGAAGAACTTCCTTAGTGCAAGGGTATGTCCTTCGCGGTCTTTTGACTTAATGATCATATCTTCGACATAGACCTCTACTTCTTTGTGTATCATGTCATTAAGTAGAGCAGTGGCAACTAGGTTGTATGTGGCGCCTACATTTTTGAGACCAAAAGGCATCATAGTGTAGCAATATAGCCCCCACGGAGTGGTGAAGGTTGTATTTTCCATGTCTTTTTCAGCCATTTTAACTTGATTACACCCTGCATATCCATCCATGAATGAGAGCAAAGCATGATCTGCCGTGTTATCTACGAGAACGTCAATGTGTGGTAGAGGGAAGTCGTCTTTCGGACTTGCTTTGTCTAAGTCACGAAAATCTACACACATTCGAACTTGTTCATCTTTCTTAGGTACTAGAACCACGTTTGCTATCCATTGTAGGTAATTGACGACCTTAATGAAGCCTGCATTGTGTTGTTTGATGACTTCCTACCGAATGTTAAGGGCAACATCCGGTTTCATGCGACGAAGTTTTTGTTTGAGTGGCTTAGCCCCCTCTATGAGCGGAATTCAGTGTTGTGCGATGTCTGGATCAATCCCTGGCATGTCTTCGTAGGACCAAGCAAAAACATCCCGGAATTCTTTAAGTGTTGCAACCAGTTCATCCCTTTCTTGAGGACTGAGTGTCAGACCAATCTGTATCTCCCACGGCGTGTTGTTGTCGGAGATATCTACCTTTTCTGTTTGCCTGATGACGGAAGTTTTCTTTTCGTGCTCTTCCATTGCCTTGATTAACTACTTGTTGTATTGTTTGATTTCGACTTGTGTATTAAAGCAATAATAAGAAGGAAAAGAGGAGTAAGCAGAAAGGAGCATGTTATTAAACTTTAAAGAGAGTAATAGATAAGTTTGTCTCCGAAGAGACTTGATAGACAAATGAAAGGGGGACATTAGGCTCCTTGACAGACTCAGGAGGACACTCCCTAGGACTAGCTATCCTAGCTTCTACAACACTAGACTTAGACTCAGTCTTAGATTCAGAATCCTCGAGCATTGGTCCTTCGCCCGTGGTGCACTTGATGGCCTTGCTTCCTGGAGTAGTTATCTTGACGGTCTGCTGTTTCCGAGTTGCTTCTTCTCGGTGTGCATAGTGCATGCTGGTGATGAGCTTTTTGCAGGGTGCCGGAGGAGTGAATTGCGTGAGCCACATGAGCCAGAATTTCGGAGCAGTGGACTCATCTGGATTAAGGAAGAGACCCTTGGCCTTCCATAGTTTGTAGACATCAATGCTAGCACTTCAAGAAAATTCGGCTATTTCCTTCCTCCATTTGCGGTTGATGCACATGCCTCTAGCTGGGGCCTTGATAGGTCCCATATTTTGTGGAGCAGATCTTTATGGAGATCATCCAAAGATGTCATGGTGTCTCCGAAACTGTTCGCTTCTTCCTCTAGTGAAGGGCCTTGAACTGGTGCGATGTTGAGGGAGTCCGTGGTTGGTGCAACTGTTATGGGAGTGATGAAGACAGAGGGGTCTAAGGTAATCTCCCCTTCTTCGAGCATGAGTACCCCCAGTGGTCATGTTTGAGTGTATGGCTTATTAGCCCCAAGAAGGAGAGGAAGCCTGCCATAATCAATCATGTCTTGCAAATAATCCTTAAGGTTGATGCAATCCTCAAGGTCATGGCCATTGCCACGGTGATACTTGTAGTATTTGTTCACATCCCATCTTGCGGACCTTTTCTTCACAGGAGGACTACAGATAGGCCCAATTGGGGAGATTAAGCCTTGACTCAAGAGCCTCTCAAATGCTTGGGTTTAAGTCATCCCAAGCGGAGTGTAGGTGGACTTGCGGCGGAAGCGTGCCCTGCCACAATTGCCATTGCTATTGCCATTGCCATTGTTGTTGGTTCCATAATTGCTAGGAATTTCAATGGCATTGATGCTTGATACACCCTTAAAGTTAGATGCATCATTCTTTTTGCTGTAGATCCCTTTGTTCTTGGAGTTTTCTTTGATAAGGTCGTCCTCAATCTCAATGCCGATGCAGTAAACCTTGTCAAAAGTTCCCAAATCTAGGTGTAGACACCTGAAAATGTGTCTCCCCAAATGAGTAATCCGTGATGAAACATACCGCGTCTCGCGTTTGTTTCGAATCAGAAAAGATGCTTTGAATTCA
>SNQN01004613.1:9010-32297 GCA_008642245.1 Bassia scoparia | reverse complement strand
ATCGTTGTTTGTTTACGTTCGTCTCGCTTACGTTTGTTAGTATTGTTTGTTCGTTAACTTGTTGTTGGTTGTTGTTGTTGTTGTTCCGTTATTGTTATTACTATATTCATTATATTACAAATTATTATTAGGAAGAAATTAGAGAATAAACTACCTGCACATTTGCGAATTTTTTAGAAAACTACCACATTTCATTTATTAAAAATAATACGCCCCCTTTTTGCAAAAGTATTAGATATCACTACCGTTTCACGGTTTTAACGCAACACGTTACTCAAGACATGGAAAACCACGACACCACTCACTACACTGCCTAACCACCTTCGCCACCATCAAACCTTTGACCAAGTTCCCACCAACCCAAACAACCACCACTAACAACCACCAACAACACATCCCGGCACACCCAGTGACTACGCACCCCTGCATACGGCGCACGCAGGGTCCACAACCAAAACACACACCCTCAACCATACGCGGCACAGCCTAATCCTAATCTCCTCTCATCGAATCGCCGTCCGAACACCGAGGGCACTTCACGGCAAAACTTCCATCACGAGACTTTAAGTATTAAACAACCTAACCCTTACAAACCCTAAATCCTCATCATCGCATCCTTATAACATCTCCGACCTCATCAAGAATGCACATACACTACTTTACAAATGCCACACATACGCAATATAGACGCTTCAGATCCTAGCCACGACATAAAATCGAAACAATCCAGGCACAATTCGTAAAACGAGCAATATGGGACCGCGATTCGCTGTTTCAGGTGTTTCGGCGAAGTCCGAGGAGGCTGTTTCGGGTGAGAGAGAGCTCGGATTACGAATGGGAGAAAAGTCTTCGCGAAGTACCTAAGGAAGCGGAGAGGAGACGTTTGAGGGTTTTTTGCTGCGAGTGGGTCTTTTTGCTAGGGTTGAGGATT
Source organism: Bassia scoparia (assembly GCA_008642245.1). Lineage (NCBI taxonomy): Eukaryota > Viridiplantae > Streptophyta > Magnoliopsida > Caryophyllales > Amaranthaceae > Bassia > Bassia scoparia. Next base: position 31,366 of record SNQN01004613.1, on the reverse strand, counting down.
TCGATGAGGTGATAGAGAGAGAAGCGTTGCAGGAAATAAGTGAAGAGTGGCTGGTAGCAGTGACTCGAATTGGGTCAAGGTTGATGTGGCTGAAGGGTGGTAGCAGTGAGGGAGTGGTGGTTCGTGTGGTTTCATGAATTTGGGTTAACGGTGTTAGGTAAAACAGTTAACGGGTAAGTGATATTGCTAATGAATTTGCAAAAGTGGGGTAGATTATTTTTAATAAATGGAATGTGGGTAGTTTTTTCTAAAAAAGTCCCAAATGTGGGATAGTTATTCCGCTAATTTTCCATTATTTTATATTATCAAAAAAGCGTTATACAATACTTACCCTACAAGTAGAATAGGGAGCCTTGAACAAGCTGAGCTTCCGACCTTTTCTGAATACAGAAACACAAGTCTAGAAAAAGTAAAAGCACCACCCTTAGCATTGTTGAGCTGACTGATGTAAGACGAGACTTGACGCGTGCAAGCGTGCTAAACAGCTCCTTACTACTCCAGTTGTGAAATGCAAAGGGATGACTTGTACACATTTTCCTCCACATTGATCGATACTTTTGTTTTTCTTCTCTAAAGCATTGTAAAGGCATATAGGAGCCAAGAATCCGCTCGTGCTGGAAGGGAATATGCTGTCACGATCCAAACACATCTTACCATCGAATGCAATTGGAGAGTAAGAGTCTTCGCGCCGGACGAGAGTCATCGACCTGCCTCAGATAAGAAGCCATAGGAGCCTCTTAACGACACGATCAACTTTCGAGCAAATATGAACAAGCACGCTAGGTTATCGAACTTACACCACCTCACTAGTCGCAATGAACCGATGATCTCCATTGATGACATCTTGGGAGTATGGACAACTGGACATAATAATTCAGAAACAAAGGTATCAATGACCTATAGCAAAATCAGAGCGTAATTGGGATGGTCATTGTCTGTCCGAGCACTAGATAGGATGGCGACAAAATCTTGAGCATGTGGAGCACTGGAGGAACTGAGAATGCACTTGCTAGACTAAGCATCAGTATCAGCAACAAGAGTTATTTTCGATAACACTAAATGTATTTCTTGCACATTTTACAATCATTTGGGGGGGCAGAAGAAGCCAAGTAGCTGAGAGAGAGAGCATCATCATTGCAGAATCATTAAAGTATCAAAGAAGTGAAAACGAAGGACCAAAGAAGACAATAAACGTCGAAGACTATTCGACTCTAGAGTATTTTATCGGTCTCTGATATGTGTAGCACTCAAGGTTCATTATTTCTCATACCAGTGTGTGAAGCTAAAGTAATAGAAGAGAGCATACGAACTAACGTCCTAGAGGTCATGAAAGCATATAATCAGGACATCATCAGTATTTGATTGTAGTGTCTAGCGCAACTACAGAGATTGAGCGACATTCTATTACTTCACCACCTAAGCCGAATTAAAATTTCCAAAAAGTTCCCCGTGCACTTTCTTATTTAACCAAAACGACACCATAGGGACCTAGGAAGTGTGATGACTTGCGAGTTCATGCATTTTAGGGGGGAACATACTAAAAACAATAGAGCAATAGAAATTCTACATACCTCAAGTGTTTTGGAGGCTCAACTAGATAAAAGCGCGTACTACAGGATGGCGCTGAAGATAGTCGATCTGCGTGACGTCGTGTGGTAAGAAAGTTTTTGATCACACTCCTTGACACTACCTATGAAGGGAGAGATAAGAGTAGCAGAATCGTGCTTACGCGACTCGAATTGAGGTGGGGCTAAATTTGAGCTGATAAAGCTTGCCTTATAGAGATCAATGTGGTCGGTCCTCGAAAATTTAAGTTGTAAGAGACTTTTGATCAACTCAAATCAAATTACCTCTTCTGCAACTTCCGAGAATATGCGGCGACAGAAGTCTCATAAATCCAAATCACCGATTGGAACCACCAAATAATAGGTTAAGGACCTATATTAGCCAAAAGAGCTATCTAGTTACGCCTATTCTTTGTAAGTTCATTTCCGTTCATAGTGAGTTCGATGTGGAAGGTATGAGTCTCATGAGATTAAATATGGACTGAACTCGACATTAGTGAATATGGTTTCTTGAATACATTCTCAAGACTTGGAGAACAGTTTACAAGAACCAATGGAATGAGGCTCGAAGCTCATCGCAATGTTCGCTTGCTTCTATACTGTACAATTCAACTATACTTAACTCTTGAAAGGGTGGAACTCAATGGCTATCCTTTGTAAATACTTTCTCGACTTCTTATTACTGATCTCTTACGCAGCATATAGATTATATTCTTTGCACTCTTCGTCTTGTCACTCTAACTCTTCTTCTCATTACAAATATAATACTACACTTCTTCTTCTTCTTCCGTAATCGAATTACTAATTTGTTCATTTGTTACTTTTACTTTCAGTTTTCTGGTCGACTTCTTACACCTTCTTGGGACTTTATTATGTCCTTTGTCATACTTTCTAGACGCAATTGTCTTAATCTTGTAACATAATAATTTTAATACTTCAATGTACGGATAGTTACAAAGATTTTTACCTGGTCAAATAGTAGTGTACAATACCTTCCATGCGATTATATATAAATATATTTCATTACTTGTTTATATGCTATTTGTCTCTTGTTCCCTTATCAATTTGTTCTATTGTTTTCATTTAGTTCCGTTAATTGCTTCAATCAAATCTATTTCTAAGTCTTTATCACAATCAAGCAAGCTAATTTAAGTGCGTTAATTATTCTATCTTAAACCTAAATCTTTAATCTTATTCTTGTATTCATTGATATTATTGAATAGGTAATTATTTTTTCGGCTTTTTTGTTCATTTCTTTTTGGGTATCTTATCTTTCACCTACGTTAGTCTTTGTTCTTCAACTTAATATAGGTTAGTCGCGCTGTTATCTTTCTTTTGTTGATCCTTCCTGGATCTCAAATTGAGCTCTTCGCAGATTATTATCTTATCTGCTCTTTCATATTCCTTTTTCTGTTCTTCGTCTCTTGCTCAGGAGATGTGGATCAATTCTCTAGTTCTTCTTCTTCTCTTCTCTTCTCTTTTCTTTCTTGTAATCTGTACTCCTTTTGATTTGAGTATGATCTTCCATTCTTCGAACACTTATACTTTAAATCTTATTCTCTCTTTCTCTATCTCTTTTTACTCATATTGTATATGTCACTGTTACTATCTTCTTCTGAATTTCTTCTGCCATTTCTCACTAACTCATATATGCTTAAACTTCTTCGTGTGCGAACATGTATTTGGAAGGTTGTGTCCATTATCTTTCTTTCTTGCTTTTTGGCTTTTTGGCTTTCTTACTTTCTTTCTTTTCTTCTCTTCTTGTGTAACTTTATTTCTTCTGCGTGTAGAGTTTCTCTTTTGTCTTTCTTTTGATCTAGATAGCGTTCTTCGTTGCATCTTTTTCGTTCATGTTCTTTAGCTTAATTTTTGTTAATCGTTTTTAATGATGAATGATCACGTTCATTCACACTTTATTCTCTTTTCTTTCTTTTCATACTGCCTTTGATTTTTCTTTTGCATCTCTTTCTTTACTTCTTGCTCATGTTCTTACTTTGTGCCTTTTAGTCCTTCGCGTCTGGTGGTTTTTTCCATTTTTCTGATTCTTCGTTGTTCTTTTGCCCTCTTGCTGATGTTAACTTATGGTCTTTTTCTTGCTTTCTTTCTTATCCTTTCTCTTTCTCTTCTTCTTAACTCGCTTCTCTAGTACTATCTCCTCTTTTTCAGAAAAATTAAAATTTTGCTCTCTCTTTCTTCTTTGTTTTTGAATCAGTTCATAAAGTGATATTTTCGAGCCGCTTAGAATTTGCTAATCAGACTATTGAGCGTCGTAACTATGTCACCCTTTCTTTACTATGGCTACATGTTATGAGGATGTGCTTGCTGGGGTCACTTCCTGCTCTTCCTCCAATTCTTTGTCTTTCTCGATCTTGCACTTTATTGGCCGCCTGGAGTCTCTGCCCTCATTCTTCTCTCTTCTCTTCACCTTCTCTCTAACTTCCTTTTCTTTCTTTCTGGGTTGATATTTTCTTACTGTCTTCTGTATGGTATGCTTTTTTCTCTGATCTTCGTTGTCCTTATTTCTTCCATTCTTTTTTTTTGCTTTTGTGGGATCCATGCTTACTTCACCTAACGCGCTTTGATTCTTTCACTCTGAGGACTATACTATCTCTTGACTTTCCTTCCCTTAAAATCTCTGAACTTCCGCTTCAATCGCTTAATATTGTACTTGTTCTGTTTCCTCATCTCATTCTCTCCTTCTCTATCTCGGCTGTTCTTATCTCTCTTTCTTCTTCTTTCTACCTTATTTTCTTACTTTTTCCCTTCCTTAAGTATCTCTTCACAGCTTATCCAAATTTTATGCTTCTTTCATTGTTTGCTCTTTTGAAACTCAGTTCACATATATGTAGATATTCATCTTACTATGTGATACTTAAAGTTTCTTCTTTCTTACCTAACAACTTATTACTGAGTTAGATTTATTCAGTTCTTCAAACTATTATTTATACTTCTTTTCTACTTCTTATATAGTTTTGTTTCTTCTTGAACTTAAATTCTTTCTTAGCTTATCGTAACTTTACCCCTTCCCCTTTTCTTTATTCTTATTTTCTCATTGTCTAAATTCTCTATTTGGTAACTTATATCACTTGGATGCTCTTTCTTCTCTTATATGTTACTCCCTCTCTTCTTTTTACTTTTTCTCTTCTTGTCTTCTGTACCTCTTCTCTTTCTTTTCTTTTTCTGTATTTTCTCATTTAAGTTATGTTCTTACGTCTTATTTTTTTCATCATTATAGACTTCAAGTATCATTATTTAAGGGTACTTGAGAAGAACGTTAAGCAGAATCTATAATAATAATATAATTAATAATTTACATAATCATTAATATTATAACTAATTACATTACATCTTACACTTCTTATTATTTTCTATCTAATAATATATATATTAATGATGAGATTCAGATGGCATGTTCATATAGATGATTGCACTCCACACGACGGATGTCGAATGCATTGATCCCGTCATCACGATAGATGACCCTGTTGTATTGTATGTCTGACGCTCGAATTGACTGATAGCTACTCGCACTTTGTATTGTGCATACTCGGCCATCCGATGATGATCTTCTTGATTCTGCTCGTATGATCTGATTGATGATCTCGTCTGTACTTGAATGATTTGATTTCGTTAATTATTACTCAATAATAATAATAATATATTAATTTTAATGCATACTATTAATACTTGATTACTGGTATCTCTTCCATTTCCTCACTGTGTATTTTGTCTTTCATCTTTTCTCTGCTCTTTTCTATATTCTCTCTTCTCGCTACTGGTCTCCCCTCTTTCCTTCAATCTTTCTTGTAGATCTACTTTGTCCTTCTTCTTTTGTTGCTTGTACCGCTTCTTACTTATCGTTGCATTGGTGTTCTTTTAACTTAATAATATGACATTGATTAAGTATAAGCTATATCTATGGTATAGTATCGAGATCGGATGTTACGTTTTTTGTGATCTCTCATTTATGATGTCTTCGAGTTTCGACTTTATAGCAGAACAATCCATTGACCTTAATACAATTATAATAAATTGTAAGTTGTTTTGCTTCTTGTGGCTCTGTTATATTTATTTAGACTGTCCATTTGACTTCTTCTTCTTCTTTTCTTCTTCTATTCGTATTGTCTTCCCTTCTTCTTTTATTTTCTTCTTCTTAAGGTGTATAGGTTTCATACTCGTGTGTTCTCTTTATGCTACTTTCTTCTTCTTAGAGGAATTCTTCACAGAATCATTATTCTTTTAACGATTCCTTTAGCAATAGTGGACTGGTCACATTTGTACTTACTAAAATGTTTATCTTGCACTCTTAATTGAATATCTTTAATTTCGCGATCTTACTCTTTTAGGTTTTAGTACTATTTGTAACTTTGACTTTGTGTCGCACTATTTTCTCCTTCTTTCGCCTCTCTCTTTTGTTCCTTTTCTTTTCTTCTTCTCATTCTCTTCATCTTGTTTCTTCTTCTTTTCTCTTCATTTCTTTCTTTTCTTCTTCTTTTATTATTCTCTCCTTGATTTACGTTTTTGCCGGAGAGATCACTAGTCGAGCCCGTACAATTCGACTTCTTCTTTATTCTTTTTTTCTCGTGCTTTGCCCTTTGGCTCTCTTCTTTGGCTAACTTATCTTTACTACCGCCTTCTTCGTCTTTCTTCTTCTTCCTACTTTTTTTGCTTCCGTCTGGCTGTTATCTCTATAGCCTCTGCTTCTATCTAATTGCTTTTTTCTTGTTTTTACCGGGTTATGAGTTACCTCCTTTCTTTTTACTATTCTTTCTTCTTCATTTCCTCTGATGTTCGTTTCTTCTCTTTCTTTCTCTCTTTCTACTCGTCTTTCTTTTTAGACTCTTCTTGTGTTCCGGTTTTACATTAATCTTCTTTCATTCTTTTTTTATCTGAGATTGTGGAAACCTTATGTTTCTTTTGAGATAAAATCATTGGATGAGTCAAAATCAATATTGTTTTGCATATCTTTACCCTTCTCTCAAAACATATTTATCATCATCCTTTTCTATGATCCACTATTTGGTCACTGAGCTCATCTTTCTTTCCTGGCATTTTCAATTTGTGGCCTAATGTCCTTCTTCTTTCTTCTTTCATCTCTTCCTACTTCCATCAACTATTCTTTTCTTCTTTCTATCTTTCCTTTCTTCTTTTTTTCTCTTACTCTCCTCTCTTCTTATTTTACTTATGTAGGTTACTTATTCAATCTTCTTGTGGAAAACCAATAACTCCCACTCTCTCTCTTTTTAACTTTTCACGCTTTATACTATTCCTAATTTTTATTCTTACCTTTCATAGGTCCCTCTCTTTTTCTTCTTTACGACATATCTTTTTCTTTTTCTTCTCTACATTTTTGACAATCGATCTTCAAAGTCTATTATTTTCTTCCAATCATTTCTGAGTTTAAGCTTTTAGTGTTTCACTATACCTAAGGAAATTCACTAGTATATCTTTACTTCTTGTTCTAAAGTTTAGACTTCAATCCTTTCTATAAGATCACGTGTTCTTCTTCAGTTCTGTACTTCATTTCTTGTACTCATCCTAATTTTCTTTCTCATAAGATTGCATTCTTGAATTATTTTCTATATTCCTCCTCTTCCTTTCTATACACCATGAAACGACTGACTATCCTTTAATCACATTCTATATATTGTTTATAACTCTTCTTCTAATGAATCTTTCTTCTGTTTATTTATCCAATTCATAACCGATTCAGTAATTTATGATTGCTTTATATCTAAATACAATTTTCTTTTTCTATTCTTTGAACCTTCGGTCATTTTTTTGTTCTTCTTTTTATTGGGTTATCTATTTCATCTCAATTATCACTTTCTTTGTATTTGACCATAACTCATTGATCTTCATATAATAATTATTTTGGCACTATTTTATTTAAATCTTATCTTCCTAACCAAAGTTATATAATATCTTTGAAATTTTGATCATCTTTGTTCTCATTGATTAACATATTCTGTTATTATTCTTTTCTTGATTTGAAGATTTTTTGCAATTGGTGAACCTTTTCTTCCCATTAGTACAACAATTCTTAAACTTCTTAAATTTTTGTATCTTTTCATCATACTTTTATTTTTCAAAAGACCTCTCTTACTTATTTGTCTCTTCTTATTTCAATGTATTTTGAAATTAGATTTGGTTTATTAACTTCCGAATTGTACATTCTCTACTATTCTACTCTATCTCTGAATTGCATATAGATCTTCTCAATTTTTACACACTGTTCTCTCTTTTTTTTTCCACTTATCACTTAAGAGGTCTAAGAACTTCTTCCTTTAGGTTTTTTTGCTATTACTTTATGGAAAACTTTGTTCACTCTTTTTTTCTTTTTCTTCTACTTTTTAACTTTGGTATTTCCATCTATGATTTCTAATTCTGGTTTGATCTTTATTTCTTTGAATTTTTTTCTTTCTCTTCCGTCTCTCTTATCTGTTTCTTCTTTTCTTCTTTCTTTTCTTTCTTTTCTCTCTTTCTTTCTTTCTTTCTTCTTCCTTTTCTCTTTTTCTTCTTCTTTCTTCTTTTCTTCTTTTCTCTCTTTCTTTTCTTTTCTTCCTCTTCTTCTTTTGTCTTCTTTCTTCTTTTTTCTTTCTTCCTTTTCTTCTTTATTTTCTCTTCTTTTCTTTTTTTCTTTCTTCTTCTTACTTCTCTTCTTTTCTCTTCTCTTCTTTCTTCTTTTCTTTCTTTTCCTTTTCTACTCTTCTTCTCTCTTCTTCTTTCTATTCTTCTGTTCTCTTTTTTTTCTTCTTCTCTTTTCTTTTCTTTTTTCTTTCTTCTTCTTTCTCTTTATCTTCTTTCTCTTCTTTGTTTTTTTTTCTTCTTCTTCTTCTTCTTCTTCTTCTTCTTCTTCTTGTTATTGTTCTTGTTATTGTTATTGCCTGTGAAAGAGAATTGTGAGTTTTAAGTTGCTTGAATCTTTGCCTTAGAGTCTTTCTGAATTGAACTTAAACTGCAAGTTGTGAGTTGTCAATGATGATTATTTATAAATGTTGAATTTTTGGAATTCATTAATTGTTGGTAATGGTTATTAGTTGTGAATTGTTGAGTTGGAAGCGTTGTTGCTGCTACTGCCTGCTTACTGTTCTGCACGTTTCCCAAGGCTCGTTGGGTGCTCTGCTTTAACTGTGTACGTGCTGCTGCTACTGCCCCTCTACTGCTGCTTGTTGCTACTGCCCCTCTACTGCTAGGCTGCAGCTGCATTGCCTCCCTACATGGCGGCGTACCCACGTCCCAAGGAAGCCCTTTATTTTTGTCGACCAATAGTTCTTTTATTATTTTCGTTGTTATTTCATTGTCGGTGTTGGATCAAATATTTGAAGTATATACTTGTATACACTCATTATTACATTCTATTGTGTTACTATTTACTAATTGAACTTTTGTTGTCATTCGTTATTAGTACTTAGTTATAGTAAATTATTTGTAATAATATTATAGTTTTAAATATGTAACAATAGTAATAATAATAGTAAAGTAATAACTATAATATTATAGTAGTTATTACTATTATTGTTATATGTATAAACCTATAATATTATTATAATTATTATTTTTTTAATAAAAAAATGTACTATATGATGGGGTTTTTTTAATAACCGCATCATATAGTTAGAAGTATATGAAGGGGTTTTCTATAAAATCCCATCATATGCTCATATTTATATGACGGGATTTTCTGAAAAACCGCTTCATATACTAGTACTTATATGATGGAGTTTTAATCTATAACCCCATCATATAGTCATTTTTATTTTATGCCGCAGTCCCATATGATGGAGTTCATTCCGCGGCATATGCCCTTATGAAAAACCCCATCATATGGGCTTTTTTCCACTAGTGTCGGCCGATCAAGGTTATCGACTGATTTTCGGTCGGTAAGCTCCGTCGGATTGGCGATAGTCGGTAAGGAGAGGCTCACGGACCGAAAATCGGTTGGTGATACTTTACCGACCGATTATTGACGAAATTAAACGACTAAATGTTTGGAGGGAAAACCCAATCACTGATCGATGATTCGGTCGATATTAACGATCGACACAATATCGGTCGATAATACTGACCGAATAATCGGTCGGTGATAGGTTTTTCCCTCCAAAAAACATCACCGATCGATTATTTGGTCGGTAATTTTTTTAATCTATTTTTGGTTTTTTTCTTCCAATAAATATCAAAAAAGTTATAAAAATAAACTAATTCGTAATATATTAATAAAAAACAGAATAAATATATATAAAAAATTTATATTAGATATTTATAATACGTAAAACACAAGATCAACACATTATAGTTTCCAAAATTTTCAAGTGAAAATGCATGTAACAAATAAAAACGTACGATACAATAAATTGAAAACTAAATAAGGATTGCTACGACGCGCTATAAAGGCTCCAGAAGCGCCAGAACCGTCTGTGCGGTCGTCGAGGCGTCGTGGAAAGGAAGACTGGTCGCCGAAATGCCTCATGAAAGCGTCCATATACGCCCTCATTTGTTCTAGGTGCTCCGCCTGACGGCGCTGCTCTTGCTCCCGCAGGAGATCTCTCTCCTCTAACTCAACCCGAGCGCGCTCTAACGCCTCCAATTGCTCAGACATCTCTGTCAGTTTAGCGGAAACCGTAGAATAGACAGATTCGGCATGTCGCGAGCTTTTCTCATAATAGAGAGAAGCTCAATCTTTGCCGAAGCCAAGAACCTCGCCCTTCTGAAACCAACCAACCGTCTCAATGAAGACCTTGTTGGGATCCGCGCGCCTCCAAACCACTAACCTGAAACTGAGAAAGGTTATGCATATATTTTTCCTGCAGATTATGGAGTTAGTGCAAACAATTCCAAATAAAAAGAAAATAACATTGACAGGCAAATTTTGGGACGTTCTATGGGTTTTCGCGTATTTAAAGCTCGATCATGTCATATTTTACTCACTTGAGCTTTTTAGATCTTGATTTTAGGGGTTTACACGCGACAACTTCAATTTAGGCCATTTAATTTTAGGCTAATTTAGGGGTTTTTTTTTGGAATTTTCGCTCCAAACTTGTCACATGTATATCCATTACTACATTTCAAACCTTATACACGTCCTATAACACACTATTATGCTTACTAGGGATTGATTGCGTTGGTTAGAATGACACAAGACCATTTTCGCAAAAACTTGTCATTTTAGACCATTTTGGGCGTTTTTTGGCATTTTCGCTCCAAACTTGTCACATGTCTATCCATTACTAGATTTCAAACCTTATAAACGTCCTATAACACACTATTATGCTTGCTAGGGGTTGATTGCGTTGGTTAGAACGACACAAGACCATTTTACGCAAAAAATTATCATTTTAGGTCATTTTGGGTTTTTTTTGGCATTTTCGCTCCAAACTTGTCACATGTATATCCATTACTAGATTTCAAACCTTATACACATCCTACAACACACTATTATACTTGCTAGGGGTTGATTGCATTGGTTTGAACGACAGAAGACCATTTTATGCAAAAACTTGTCATTTTAGGCCATACTCATCGGCTTAAGCCGGAATTCCGCTCTAAACATCAAATGCAAATTGTAAAAAACAATCCTATTCGTACTCATCAGCTTATAAGCCGAAATTCCACTCTAAACATCAAATGCAAATCGTAAACAAACAATCCCATTCATACTCATCGGCTTATAAACCGAAATTTCGCTCTAAACATCAAATGCAAATCGTAAACAAATAAGAAATCATTACCATCACTTCCTTGGCCTTCTTGCTGACCGGTTGCGGTTCCTTCCCTGGATTTTACAAACTTGCAATTTCTCCTTAACTGGAATACACCCATCAGCAATGCTACAGAAATTGAGTTAGGCATGTTCTAGAAACCAAGGTTTTGTGATCTTGGAATGCACTTTGTGATCTTTACCGTTGTTAGGTAGCTTTCATTTGTATGTACCGATTTGACTGCTGCAACACATGAAACTGAACTATGGAATATTTCTTAGGAAAATTTGCCAATAACTACCCACATTTGGGACTTTTTTAGAAAAAACTACCCACTTTCCATTTTATTAAAATTAACTACCCACTTTTTGCAAAATCATTAGAATTCACTACCTGTTAACGGTTTTACGCTAACACCGTTAACCCCTCGTCCTTTAAACCTCCACGAACCACCCTTCAGCCACCACTCCCTCACTGCTACCACCCTTCAGCCACCTCCCTTCACTACAACCACCCTTCTGCCACCTCCATCCCCCTCCTCTGCAGCACCCTTTCCCCCTCGCAGCAAGCCACAACCAGCAGCYCCCAACAACCACCCCAAATCGCACCACCCTAGCCACTACCGTGAAAACCCCAATTCGAAAACCCCGAATTCGATTTCTCAATTCGAAAGCCCCAATTCGATTTCTCAATTCGAAAACCCCAATTCGATTTCTCAATTCGAAAACCACAATTCGAAATCAATTTGGGGGTTTTGGTTTTTTATTTATTTTTTATTTGAGGGTAGTAAACATGCAATTAAGAGCAATATTCTCTCTAGCAAAAAATCCCTCAAAACCCTTCTTTCCTCCCTCGTTTTCTGGTGGCTCTGGCTCGCCGGCGACCTTGCCCTAGGTTTTAAAAGGTCGTCGGAGAGCGGGTATTTTTTTCCTTTTTTTTGTGTGTTTCTTAGGCTCCTAGTTTGTGTTCGCCCTTCGAGTTGTGTAGGTATTCATCACCTATTGATGTGTTGGGTTGTTATCTCGTTTTGCGGGAGATCGGTGGTGGAACTCAAGCCTTCACGAGTCACAATAATCCTGGAGGTAGTGACTGGATTTGGTCTAATCCTGGTTTCGGAACGGTTCGTAGACTTGGATACTACCCGATTCGTGACTTTTGTTTGGAGGGAGTAGTTTTACTATTTTATTTTCTCTCGCCGGCGTTGAGCGGCTCTTACGTGTGTTAGTTATTTGAATACTACATCTCTTGGGTTTTAGTTTTTTTTTAATAAATTTGCCCCTTGCGGTGACTCCTTATTTTGTTTGATTATTGCTTTTGTTTATGTCATCCTCCTAGATCTTAATCTATGGAGCTAAGCGTTTTAGGTATATATTGTGTTATGGGTTTCTTTGATTGTGAAGGTTCGACCGCTTCAATTCGATTGTTGGGGATATCTAATTGACTCTGGAAGTATGATTATTCAATTTCTTCTACATCAATTATTATGTCAAATTTGCGCGAACTCACAGATAGTATTGCTTCGGATGAAGAGTTTCTTTAAGGCTTTATTGTTTCAAAAATTTGAACAATTATGTAGTTTTTTGGATAGGTATATTCGTACTTGTCGATTAATTTCTACGGAATTGGATTGTAAGTGCCGTTTGGCCTTTTCATATTAATGAAATCTGTTAGTTTTTCGTGTCAAAAAAAATTTCTTATCCATCTTTCTCTTTTTTCTAGAAATTCAAATCAATTATTCCTTGTTAATTCCAACTTTTTAGGGTTATTAGGGTTAGTGTACGGGCGTCGGGGCGTCACCGGGCCGGACTGGGTTCGGTCCCTCTGCCCCGCGGGGTACAGTCTCGGTTGAGGCACCGTATTGCGAAGAATTGAATTCTTTCTATTTTTCATAGTGTGAGTATGCTTGGCATTGAGGGTCATAGAAACTAGAAATCGAATAGAGGAAGTCGCCACCGCACTTCTTTCGGGAAGCTGCGGAACCCATTTTAAGCTTTGCCGGCATAGTGCATGCAAGGCGAATGACTCCATGTTAGGTCGTGCACCAGATATGGATTAGGGGACAAGGGTAAGGGCAAAGTAGTGCACAACACCCCCCATCTAGCGACCTCTACTAGGTCTCATTGCAAATTCACCAATTGTAATATCGAACAACATATATGTCCGTATTGATGCTTAGTTATTACTAGGCGAGTGGATTAATGCATGTAAGACTATTGATGGTTGTCGCTTTGAATTAGGTCAAGATTCAAGGATCCTAAACCGTTTGTCCATAATTATCTTATTAGGCGTGACAATCAATTAATAGGTCTTTAATTAGCAAGATTAATGATGATGGAGAAAGTATGTACAAGAATAAGACTTAGAATATACATGAAGGAAGGAGAAAATGACTTACCTCGAATCTCTATCCAAGATAAGACAAAAAACAAAAATAATAGTTAGATTTAAAATCGAAATCGCCTCGCAAAGTGTTATTTACATGAGAAAATCAAATAAAAAGTTAGTATAGACAATAATATTGAAATCGAATTGAAAACAAAGAAATGAGAGTTTATTTACATTTTAATTGATGTCAAATAGTTGATTATTCAATGTTACATGATTCAAAGTGATAAAAACAAGCAAAATCAAATAATAATTAAAGAGAAGAGAAGAAAGAGAGAGCTTCTATGAGTTTTGTGGCCTCATAGGTTATACCAACAATGTGTGGTCGAACAATATAATCCTCGAACGATTACTTTGAATGCCTTATCTCTTGATTTGAATGTGTATTGAATATGTTTTTGAGTGTGTATTGAATTTGAAAGAGTTTCTTTGAGAGTTTTTAGAAGAGAGGGAGAGAGTATGGACGAGAAAGAGAGAGAATAGCCGAGCTTTTGTAGTCCAAAGATGCAAATAAGAGGGGGGTCAGCTTATATTTATAGGCCAAAGCCAAAAAAGGCAAGAATTTGGGCGCAATTAAGCCCAAAATTGGGCGCAATTGCGCCCAGTATCTTGCCATTTTTTGGCTGATTTCCCTTGCATTTTTTGAAGATTGCGTATAATATAAAATCGAAATAAAATATCATTTGATTTTATTTAATAGTGAAAGTTTTACACAAAATCAATGATTGATATAGAGAGATATTCGTGTGGGCCCCATGCTCGGGTGCGGCACCGAAGCTCCCGAAATGAGCCGTTTCACTCGGGTGCGTGTTTTTGCTTATTAAACTCATAACTATTTTTCCACAAATTAAAAAATTATGGAAAAATATGAACAAAATTCCTTTTAAACAATAGTGCATTGTGTCAAAATTCTGTGAATTTTGAAATTGTTTTCATAATTTAATTAATTATTGCAAAATTAATTAAATTGTTGAAATTTTCGACAATTGCCAAAAATGCTTAGAAAAATTTAGAAAAATGTCTAAAAATAAGTTAAAATTATTTTTAAATTAAAACTTATTTTTAAGGGTGCTTTGGGCAAGAAAAGGTGCTTCGACTTTGCAAATCGAGATTCTAGAGTATTGTTTAAGGCAGTTGTTTTTTAGAATTGGACCGATTGCATTGTGGTATATTTTTCTCATTGGTCTTTATGGAGGGAGAAATGTATGTATCTACAGTTAGTCTTTTGAATTTACAATTGTATTATATATGTGTGTGTGGGTCAATCGAAGCTCATAATAAATGTGATGGATGGTTAAATAATGATACTTATTTGAAGGTTAACTTTCTTGGTGATCAATTCAATAATATTTATGATAGGATTATTCTTTCTTTTTTTTTTATTTGAAAGTTAAATTGCTTGCGATTACATTATTTTTCGGACTTTGAAAGTGATTGATCTACTTTAGCAAGGACTAAACCACTAAAATTGTTCTCTCTAATTGTAAGTATGTATGTATGGGATCGATATTTTTTTGTAAGTATGTATGTATGGGCTTATGGGGTCGATATTGAAAATGAATGAATGAATGACATGGTGATGACTGACGAGGTTACATTTATTTGGGACAATGAAAGTGATTCATCTGCTTTATCACTTGGTCATGCCATTTAATTGTTCATTTGGTATGAGAAAATTATGCTTCTTGTGAGTGTGCAAGCTAATCAAGCTGCTAGTTGGTAGTTTTGTGTAAAATTGCTTTTCGTAGTTGTTTTCTTTCCCACAACTTCAATGCATATACAGACAAGTATATTATTTGGATCCATGTAGTACAAAATGTACCTTAGCAAAGCTCTTACTAGCCTAGTCTGATCAATTCATCAATCGCGTTGATTTCTTATTGTTTGAGCAATTGGTTGATAATAGAGGTTAATGAAGTAAGAAATAAACAAGTAAAATACTAAAGAGACGAGTTTTGAGGGGTGGGAAAATCTTTCAAGCAAATCACTTGAAAACTATAAAAACCCACCCAAACAAGGAGTTTTGTTGTATTAGTTTCAATTAGTGTTTACAAGAGATTACAACTCTCTCGAATTATCACTCAAAGCACATGGATTATACAAGGTAGAACTTCCTCAAGAACTCTAGTTGCTTTGGTGTCTCTCAAAGTGTTCAATATATAATTACGATTTGTAGATGAAATAGCAATATAACCCCAAGTGAGTTTTTATACCCCGACAATATAACATAGAGCTTCAGGCCAACATGGACATGCGGGATACAACACGGAGTGTTGAGGAAGATAGTAGCACCAAATAGTTGAGTTTCTGGTCCCAGGCAACATGGACGTGACACAAACGTATTGACATGTGTGCGCGTCCATTCAAACACTCCAACTTGAAATAAACAGTCATAACTTCTTTGCAGCTTCATCAAATCAAGTGTATGGAGTACCATTGGAAAGCTCTTTGAACAAGCCTTCACCTACAACTTGAATCACCTCAAAAATCCAAATTCTTTGAGAGATATGGCCAGATGAATTTGACAATATCAACACTTCCGTGCAAAATAATGCAACCAAGTTATTCTAAATCATTTCCTCGATTGTTTATCGAGTCATAATCCAACACATCTTGATCGATCCAAATGGTTTGCACATGTTTGATGGAATACAAGCCTTTAGTTTTGTTATTTTGGAACTCCTTTGTGATCAAAGGGCATCCGTCTATTATCAAAGTCCCTAGTGAAGTCGACAGATTCAGTTCAAGCAAGGAAGCGAGAGCACTACATTGCAGTATTTCCAAATGCTTGAGGTTGCACTGTTGCACTAGCAACGATGGAACATTGGTCAGTTTTGGACATTGTTCTATAATAAGTTTGCTAAGGCATGGATAATCTCTATCATTTCCTTCTGTCCAGCTTACTAATTGGGGAAAGCCTATGATTTCAAGTCTTTCTAGCATGGGAAATGCTATGGAGGTTCCATTAAACCCTCGAAATTCGGGTCCTATCTCTTTTACCTTATCCATCTCCATTAAACTCAAAGACTTCAAATATGGTAGTTGTCCTAAGGAAGGAAGCACTTCAGCATGATCACACTTAAAAAGTATGATTGTGCTGAGAATCTCATATGAAGGATCACTCATCCATTTAGGAAACTTCTTTCCACCGTAACATGATATTTTTAGATGCTTCAAATTGGAGTTTGGTTGGAGTTGTTCAAGAATATCGTTGCCATCATCTTGACCACACTTATCCATAAATGATTCATGCGAATCAACATTCCATCTTAATTCTAGACCATCTAAGAACTTCTTTTCGCTCAAATTGGCTTCCTTTGCCTCACTAGGACTCGAAACATTTTCCAAATTTGATATACAAAACCTTCCTCTAAGGTTATTGATGTTCATTAACTCCTTTATGTTGCGACCATCATCCTTGTGAACTAGAAATGCAGATAAGGTCTCAAGCTTGGTAAGATCCCCCATTCCCCGCGGCATCATATCTAATTGGCCGAGGACATCAAGCTCAAGATGTTCGAGGGAAATTAGCTTCCTTGTTGCTTCAGGTAGCCTTATTAAGCGCTCACAATTATTAAGTTTTAAGGTTTGCAACTTTGAAAGACACCTCATTGATTCAGGCAAAACCTCAATCAAGGTATGTGAAAGATCCAAATACCTTAATTCCGTTAAATTTCCTATTGAACTTGGCAATTCGGTTATATGAGCTCCGCTCAAATGTAACACCTCCATATGATCGAGCTTTAAAAACACTTCTTGGGGTATTTCCTCAATGTTGGAAGCATTCTTACTAAGAAGCAGGAGTGCCTTTATGTTTTTGTAACCCTTCAATGCCGCCTTAAGACTTGTCTCATTAACGTCGTCTCCAATCAAAGACACAAGCACGTCTTCATTACAACAATGTACATTTCCTTGAAATTTGTCGCGCTTTATACTAGAGTGATTATTCTTTAACCTTTCTACATTTGCCTTGTACATGTCCCTTTTGCTAGCATAGCATGTTCCGGTGCGCATAATATATTCATTAGAAATAAGAATTTGAAAAAAGAGGTTTCCAATATCATGCTTGTGATCACCCTTGATAAACCCTCTTGCTAACCATAGTTGAATTAGAGTTTCTTTATAGAATTCATGAGCACCAAGGAACGCATTGCAGAAGAGCCTCATATCCTTCTCAACTTCTAAATGTCTCTCGATTTCGTCGTATGACAAAGACAAATTTTGAAGTAATGCATCCCTAAAATTGTCACATATATTGTCTGTTTTTCCTAAAGAAGTTGGTGATGATGAAATTGCATATTCTATTGGATATGACCTTTGTACCCACGCTTCTGTTGATAGTTTATGTAAATCTGCCGATGATTCATGTGGCTTTTCGTCTGATAAGAAGTCAATTAACGAGTCGTTGCCTGCATACATTCAAATTGAAAATATGTAAAAATAGCTCTTTATAAAATAATCCAACCTTCGAGTCAGCTTCTATCAATAAGACAAGCTTTATTTTTGAATAACCACCACCAACTCAAACCTTATACATATATTAACTTTCATTAGGTTAATTGCAAAAATTAAAACCATCAACGACCCCAAAACTCTCGTGTTGGTTTGGTGATGCTGGGAGTCGCGAGGGAGGGGTAAGGTGTTGGTCATGCATATTTTTTCGTTTGACCTAACAAAGTTAATACATGCACAATGTTGACTTGGTGAGTGTTTATCCATTATTGGAATTATTATTCGGTCAATTATAAAGTTTATACACATTCTAGATACACTAATTTATGGTACATAAATATAGTATAAAGATCATTATACTTTCTCCGTTTTTATGGGAAGTTGCACTACTTTCGTTTAAATAAGGTTGGAGCTAGATGTTACACTTTTTATTTTTGTCAATATATTTTTCTTAATCTCTCACCAATCATATGTGTCATATTTTTTTCTCTACTTCTCTCCTACCCTTAAATTACATTGAAATTTGTAATTAAAAAAATGTGACACCTAATAAAAACGAAAAGATGCTCAATATATAGTACAGTATAAAGTTACCTATTTCTCAATAATAAAAGGTTACCATTCAAAAATATAATAAGTTCGATAACAAAACTTTGGTTATATATATAGTTGGAAAACTCACAACTTTTATGCAAATGTATGTTATTGGATTACTTGTAGTATGAATATTATGGAGTATTATATTAGTTAAGTTTCGAAATTAAGAATGGCATGGATAAAGCTGAAAACTTGAAATAGATGTTACACTTGAAGGAATTGTGTCCTTGACTCTAAGTGTAATTACTAGTTATAATATGGATCATATTATAGAGATAATGGTTCGTTTATTTAGGACATCTTTACGATTTGCTAGAGAACGATAAAGACCTTTGGGTTATAAAAAAATAAACCCAAAGCCCAGGCCACCTAAATGGATCCTACTAGGTCGCACATAACGCTTGGATAAACAATATAAACTGAAAGCCCAAAGTGGGCCTTAGGATTACTACTACTACAGAAGAAAAGATAGAGGATTTTATCTTTAACCTAGGTCATCTAATTAATATATAAGATATATTAATTGGTTGATTAAGAATTCATATTAGTATTATTCTTTTGGGTTAAGTACGCAAACGATATTGTTTTCTCTCCATATTTTCTCTCTAAAACTAGTTTCACATCTCCATAAAAGTGAAAATTAATTCCAACCATCTAGTACTGGTGGAGTGTTAACATCACAATCACATTATGGAAATCTGAAAAGTTCGAGAAGAAGCAATAATATGAGCATGATTAAGTTCATGTCTAAAATGGCAAACACATGATTTATTCAAGGTAATGAGATTCATAACCATATGTTGAAGGTAGAATATTTAAGATGCACACCTTATTGAGTCATTTCTCATTGAAAACTAAACAAATTGTTGTATGAGTTTCAATTGTTGCGCATGACAAACTCACAATAACTAGCAAGTCGAAATAATACCAAAGATCTGAATTGAAATTTAATACGATTTCATGTTGACTATAAATTCACAAGATATTGGAATATATATAAAGACCTTGCTAGAAGGCAAGTTTGATTTGACAAATCACAACTCCAAATGGTTTAAGGACAATGCAAATCTAAAATAGATTCTAAGTCCGAAAATCAAATATGTAAGACGCTTGATGAAATTTCATATTAAAGAAAACGGGTGAGAAAGAAAAGAGTTTTCCTAAGGAAAGACTAGTGTTAAAGATTCAGACAAATTCATAGTGTTGACTATGATCACTACTAAAAACAACCCCTTTCGCGTCGCCTCTTAATTATTTTAGAAGCGACGCGATAGGTTATATCTAATGCATCACCTCTTATATAATATGCGACGCGAAAACTTTATGCGTCGCCTATTACCTAAAAGGCGACGCGATAGGTTCTTTTAAAATTATTCTCAACTCTATCGCGTCCAACATTACCAAAAGAAGCGACACGATAGCTTTATGCGTCGCATATTTTAGACGTGCGACGCATTAGGGGTGGTGTGTTAGATGTTTTTTGTAGTAGTGGATGAAACCTTTAAACAAGTGATAATAGTTGCTAATTTCTATAAAAATTTATTTTGGTGATTTCTATCTTATGAGATTTGGTAGATTGTTTTTCGAAACACTTTATTGAAATTATTCTTTGAAGATGTTTTGTATGTGATATAATCATTTAGTTTTGAAAAGTTTAGAGTATCCTGATGATGAATGTGAACTTTAAAGTTCTATTTGAAGTTTGAAATAGACATCATGGAGTTAAATATCTTGATTCAATGAGTTTCTCAATTTAGTTGATGAAAAGAATTCTTGTGTTACAAGAAGTTTAGTGGGAGCTACATAATTTTTCTTGGTATTTTCTTGAAAAGAGCAAAATTTTCATGCTTGAAAAGTCAACTAATGAATATATGCATTTTGTATGAAAAAAAGTGATGAGTAAAGTTGGGAACCGAGATAGTTTATAGAAATGAGTCTTGGAGCATGATTGAACTTAATTAAGAAACTTATATTGATAAGGTTCTTATAAGGTTCCTCAACATTGAAAGAAGTTTCAATCCCATGTAACATGATGCGCTATTGCTTAACAAGATTCAATGCTTTATGAAAGGCTAATGAAGTTCTATTCCTTTTTGCATTATTGCAAAGGATACATAATATGCATGTGCATGTCATAAACTATTATCATCTACATAATCTAATGTTTTAAGAACATACGAAGAAAAAAAAATTCAATCAAAATCCATTAGAATCATTGGAATACAATTTAGAGTTTTCCTAAAGTTATAGCAAAGACCTAAAGGAAGAGTCTTAGACTCTTAGTGTATGGAAAAAAAAACTGTTTATAAAATTTAGATTATTGCAAAATTCAAGTGGTTATTGAGAATGTCTCGAAGTTATAAACCAAACTATTTCAAATAGCTTGAGGACAATATGGTCTTTTGAAATAAATATGATGAAAGATACATGTTTTGATTGTGTACTATGGAGTCACAATTGCAAAATCATCAATCATATTTTCATATGTTAATCAATTGAAACAAAGTTTCAAATTTCAATTTTATTTAACTTTGGTTTAGATTTAAATAAAATGTCCAAAATATTTTATTGAATCAATGAGTTTGTCAAATACGTGATTTGATGAATGATACCCAATAAGTGAACCGAGTTCATAGAATAATATATTTAGTTCTTAATCTGAATCGTTATGTTGGATATAAACGATTCATTGAAAAGGTTAACATATATAAGATTGATTGATAGCGTCGTTTCATGGGTTATGGGAATATGAAAATATTCAATCAATCTTATGGATATGTATGGATGATACATGATCGAACTGACCTACTTAGAAGTTTCTAAAACTTTGCAATTTATACTAGTGAATTCCTTAGGTATGAGTGGAACACTACTTAACTCAATGATTGGTATAACTTTGATGTTGTCAAATGTTATGTCGTAAAAGGGGACTATGAAGGTAATAATTGGGTTATGCTAAAAGTTGAGTGGGAGTTTTGGTTTCCACAAGATTGAATAAGTCCTCTTATATGTGATAGGATGGGTGACTTGGCCACCGAATTGAAAATGCATGGTCGTACTCAAATGGATCATAAGATGATGATAATTTGTTTTGGGTAAGTATGCAAACAATATTGTTTTCTCTCCATATTTTTTCTCTAAAACTAGTTTCACATCTCTATAAAAGTGGAAATTAATTCCGACCATCTAGCAGTGGTGGAATGTTGATACAAGCCAGTGGACCGAATAGAGAGTCGAATTTGAGGCTCTTATCTCTCGCAAACGAAGAACGCGAAAGAGAAATTCACACATCAAAGGTTAATTCTAAACCTTATTACTCCGTATTTGATATTCATTAATCATATACATGTGATCCTATTTAGATGTTAAGAATATGATTCTTGAAATTCCTCTAAGTGCATCTAAATAATCCCAACAACACTTACATTTTTTATTTTTGTCAATGTATTTTTCTTAATCTCTCACCAATCATATGTGCTCCATTATTATTATTATTATTATTATCATTATCATTATTATTATAAAACACCAAAACGTAGTAAGCGTTACAAGCAACAAAAAAGGACAAGTGATCTACAAAAAGTTGGAGGGGAGCCGAGATACAAGTGATCTATCATTATTATTATTATTATTATTATTATTATTATTATTATTATTAT
>SNQN01004612.1:12704-50490 GCA_008642245.1 Bassia scoparia | reverse complement strand
CACTATCTGCATTCACTGGTTGCTCACTTGATCAACTCTTGTCCTCTTCACTACATTTGATTATTTATGGAAAAAAAACTAATTCAATGAGCTTATATACAGAAGTTCGGTGCAATACAAACCCTTTTTATTTCGTATTAAAACTCCAAATATAGAAATGACTTGAATGAGTATGGGCGATGCCTAGTTTCTAATACTTGGTATGTTATTTTGTGATTTTCAAATTTAGGGATTTAGGTAGTAGCTTGCAACGATGGTACGAGAACATAACACAAATCTTAACCAATTAGCATAAAAGGTGTCAGCCCTAATGTCTTCAAGAAAGCTGCACAAAGTCTTATTCAAGCATTTGTTCTGCTTGAGAATGAATCTTCTTGATAGTTTAAAAAAGCTTGTGGCCACATTAAGGAGTAGTTCATTCTTTGTTGTCTGCAAAATGTAACTTTAGTATCTTGTTAATTATTTTTCCTTATCTTCTTACATTATGCTACCGATCATCGTTGTGCGTCGTCTGATTTTTTTTAAGCAGAATATACCTCAAGACTACAAGACACAACCACACTTTCTCAGAAATGCAACTCATCAGTTTGAGAATCATTGCTTCCAAACTTGAAGTCATTAATTACAAGTGAAATCAGCTCAAGACAGTATATAAAGTGTGAAATGATATAATTCTTCGACGAGCAATTGTTTATGGTGGAAAATTACCAAAAAAAAAAATCCTACATGTCTTTCTAAAACTGCAATACTTTTCCTAAAATTTAGACAATAGTAACTTCATTATGTTTTTAACTTCATTAGACAATAGAACAAAAAATTTAGACAACATAAACATCAATATCATTCCCTAAATCACCAACTAATAATTCACACTTATCGAATTGGTAAACCTARTTATAATTCTTGTAGATTGGAAGAGGCACTTTTAAAAAAATTATACTAAATCATACGATTAGTTCTAATAAAGGCGAAAACAATGAGTATAGCAGGAAAATGCTTAGTCTACGGTCTACCCACTAGCTAGACGACCCATTCAAGCACTTGAGCACTTCAGTTTGAAGGACCCATTAGCCACCCCTTTAGATCCACGAATTTCCCAACGAATTCTAGCGTTGTTTCTGAAGTCTAGATCAGTTTGTACCATAAATATGGAATTTGTTCTTTCTACTACAAATGTAAAATTCTTAAAAAGTGCATTTTTTACTATCCACTATGGTAGTAATGAGAAATGTGCCTCTCAAACCTTCAATCCTAAAAAACTCAATTTCACAAAACGCTCAATTCCATTTTTCACTCTCATTTCCAGCAATTATTAGCAACGCCACTTTGCAGAAAAACCCCTCCTTGTCCTTCTTCTAATCCCAATTCCAAGAATCAGCAAATCTGATATTATAAATTTTAAATCTGGTATGCTTTGCTAATCAACAAATCTTTACTTTAATGTGCAACATTGCTTAAAATTGAATATTGAAAATTAAAAATTTGACCAACAACTAAAGAACCAAGAACCAAAGAATCATCAAAAATTTAACCATTGTATTACCATATATATACATAAACAAACAAAGCAAAATAAAATCAAGAACTTACCGTTTAAATTTGCCAAAAATTCACAAAAAAAACATCCCACAAATTCGCACAAAAATGCCACGCCAAAATCCGACCCAAAATTCGCACAAAGCTTCAATTTACCCAGAAATTACAATTGTTGAAAATGGCTTTAAAAAGGGGAATGAAAATTACAGTGAAGAGATTGTAGAGAATTACAGATTGAGAGTACGAGTAAACAATGGCAGACTGCGATACGAGTTGGGTGCGAAGTGAGCTGTGAAGTACGATGTGAGTTGAAGAGTGCGAAAATGAATTCTAGGGCTTGAACGAATGGAAATGAAATTGAGGGTTTGAACAGATGAAACTCAATTGGAAAATTGGCAGACCGCCAAAACTAAGTAATATGGAAGTTTCGCAATTCTTGTTAGATCTTATGGCAACGGTTCCCATTTGACCGTTGCAATAATGCATGGAACCGTTGCCATAGACTACCTAATGCAACGTTTTAGATAACCGTTGCCAAAAACCGTGTGCTTTTAGCTTAGACCGTTGCCAAAACCGTTGCCTTAGACAAAAACCTAGTATAGCATAAGACCGTTGCCATAGATAGAACCGTGCAATTGACCTTGCATTAGCCATTTATTTAGTTGTAGTGTAATCTAGTGTTAAAGTTTTGTTTATTTAATTCATTTTATGAATTGGATTAAATGAGAAGTACCCTTAAAGTGAGTAAGCGTGAGAAACAAATCTTGATTCTTGGATTTTGAATGGAGGGTCAAGATTTATTTTCATAAAAAAGTAAATGTGCACAAATTTTCCTGTGAATGTGTAAAACCAAAAAAAAATGCACATCTTGATCGTCCATCAACGACCAAAATTGTTTTCACACTTCTCATTCTAATTTCAATTCACTCTCATCTCCACCTTACCACCTCCCCTTTTTGCATCCCTAGATATTAACTTACCTAATAAATGTAAGGGGAAACATCTAAAGTGAAATGATCTAAATTTAAGGAACGAGGCCGAGGAGTATTATGTACGAAGTTAATATTTTAACAAGTGGAATGACACTTTTTTTTGTGTGCAAAAAATCACATGACAGGACAGGTATTATATTTACAACGACAGAGGAGTATGAGGATTCAAAATTTTAATTACAAAGACAAATGGTAGAATTGAAGTTGCTGCTCCAAACTTCTTCCGCAACAGAAATGCAGAATGACACAATGACACTCATGTTAGCGTTAGATCGACCGTGCTATAGGAAACCTTCTCAAAGATTTACTACTCCATAGAGACCATATTATTAGATCAAAGAAGTGGGTTGATATGCAAGTGAAATGAATACGAAGTATAWCTTTAAAAATTAGAGGGAGTATAAAAAATACCAAYAAATTTTTTAAGGATAGTCTCAAATTTTTGACCGACCAATAAAATTAGTTCACTCGTTAAAGACGAACAARGACAACTCTCCGAAGGACACTAGGACAAGTTTTCGTAACACTGTTCTTGACTTGCTATTTGCTAAAGTCTTCCTCATTTTTCTCCCCCTTTTTCAGACTGATTTCCCTCTCATTTTTTCTTCTTCGAGACTAAGAAAGAACAAAATCTCTCCTGAATAAAAAGTTCAGAGCACCCCATCACAACAAAATTCCGAGCAAATTTCAGTGATTAGTTGTAATACTTCCAAGAAATTTCAGTTSTTCCTTCTTCCAWTTTTTGATCAGGTATTAGTTTCATTACTCCTTCASAATTTTAATCTTCTTTTAGTGCTTCGTTAATTATTGATTTTCTCCTTGTTGTCTTTTGATTATCTTGAAAAGGGGTTACTTAGAATTCGTTAAAGTTGTATTCTTTATTGTAATTCTGTTATTTTCTTGCATTCAATTTTTGTTATTACAGTAATTTGTTATGGGTGCTAACAAAAATCTTATACAATGCCTTGATTTCCTGTTATTTCGTTTAATTTGATGGATTAAAATTTATATTTTAATGTAGAATTAATCGCTAATAAACCCTGATTAAAGAATAGAAGAAAGTACTTTAATGGAGTAATAGCTGTTATATACTATTTCTTGGCAAAATGTTGAAGAATTTTCACGTTAATATTAGTTTTTTTGGTGAAAGATTTCATTCAGGGTCATATGCTGGTGAAATGGGGAAATTCTAATGCTTATTTACTTCATGAAGTAATATGTACTGCAATTGCGGATCATTTGCATCATAAAATCTATTTCATGAATCTTTTTGTACCAATCTTACACTTTGGTTATAGTTTACTGTCATACCAAGAATGATTAATCGAATTGTTGCACGCTTGTAAAATATGATTAATCGCGGTCTGACCGGGTTAGCACGTAACTGACCTATGGGTTCTTCCAACAGGATGCTAAGCTTTTACATAGTTTCTTGCTTACTAGTATGAGTTACTAGTGCAATATATAGTTATTTAGATGATGTTACCATGATATTGACCTAAATTGACCTTCTATGTTAATGTTGGATTGTTTTCATCAATGCCTTTCTTTGTTGATGAGATGCGTTTTCCTAATGTTTTTCGGACTTGTGCATACTCTGTATGTTACTTGGAATCTTCTTTATGTTGCACGTCTGCTGTTGATTCATGCAAAGTTGCACAGCAAGCGGGCTTGTTCTCTTGACTTTTGTCATTCGTCCTCTAATTATATATATATGTGTGTGTGTATGAACTCCAGAACTTATAAGAACTTAGAGTAGAACACAAACCTAACAATTTGCGCCAGAATTTATTCCTTTGCTATTCTTGTGTTCATGCTGGGATGGCAGCTCTGCATATTCCTGATGGATGACTTTGTGTTGAAAACCCGTCACTACTTTAGATTAGGCTGCACTACTTTGTGCAACAGATTTAGACCAAAGGTTGAGTTAGAAACCTGCAGCGGTGATGTTTCATTTGTTCTGTTCCACGAGGCAGTGGGATCTGCAATATTGTTGCATATGTGCATGCTTTCCCTAAATTTTAATAAGTATACAACAATAGTTAATCGTAGCTCTTGAATATTTATATAATTAACTTTGCAACTATGATGAATATCTGATGATGAAACAATAATAACATTTTATAAATGTCATTATATCACTTCTTTATTTATTAATTTATAACCTTTATGCTACAGCTAAGGAATGGGTGGAACCAGTTGGCTTAGTCCCTTAATTACATGTCTAGATCGGGGTTGGAAACTTAGAATAATTCCTACAGTCAGAAAATGAACTGACTACTGGGTTTGTTCATACCGGATGGCCTGCCCTAAGCTACAATTATCTATATGAATATTGCAGTTTGGCTTGTAGGTATCCAACAATTAACATAAGTAGTAATTACAAGTGTGATATCACTGATATGTAGTTCTTAGATCCTTTTGTCATGATATTCATTTAGTTTTGATGTATGTTGATTGTTTGTGTTTTGCTCCTCCGGCCTTTTCGATGTATATATACTCGCTATGTTGTTTGAAATTTTCATTGTCTCCTGGTATGGATACTTGATGATGGTATTTAATATATCCATGAAATATAGACTTTCATAATTCCATTTCGTTTGGACTAAAACATGCAAATTAGTAGAGCATATATCAAGCAATACAAATGTTTGGGCTATTTTGCTGTTGATTTTTGTAAGTTACAGCAGGCCGGGCTTGTTGCTCCTTTTCATTATGTCATTTTCCTTCGAATTCATTTATGAACTTCCTGGATATTGTTAGCTTAGAATTAACTCTAAGTATATAGAAAAGTCAAAAGCATTAAGCAAGTAGTTTGCATCATAGGTTAATTTCTTTATTGCAACTCTAATATTCAGTGATGAACTCTGGGACACTTTGTGTGAAAACCTGTCACAATATATACACTTAGCCTGCAATATGTAAGCTAATATGTGCTTGAATATTATTCTCAAATTTTATTGAAGCTGTGATTTTTGTGTCCTACTGGGCATGGTATCTTAACAAATTATTGAAGCTATTCTCTGTTCTTTCGGATGTGCTTGTCTTTCCCTCAACTCATAATTCTTCATATTCTTGTTTAGAACCACATTTGTTAGTCATAACCATTTGTTATTTATGTACTGTATCTAGTTTACCTTTGCAACTATTTAACATTTGCATCTGAAGGAATGTCATTGAATCACTATTTATGTGATGAATTATTACCTTTATGCTTATAGTATATGGAATCAGCTGGCTTCGTACTTTTAATGACACTGAATATTCCTTCTCATTCTCAGTGATGGCGCTTCAAACCAAACAATCAGAATTATGATCTCATAAGCAGCTTCCAGATAAAATACTGCATCACATCCTTTCTTTCTCCTACTACAGAAGCCGTATGCACCAGTATTTTATCAACCAGATGAGACATGTTTGGACTGGGTCCCAACATCGATCTTGATGACCGATCTTTGCATTTGTACACCGACAACTATATGAATTATGTACCTTTCTGGAATTGTCGAAAGACTCCTCACCCACCGAAAGGTACAGATGTGGCTAAATTCAGTCTTGCTTGCACTGTAAAACACTGCCCTTCCCGTTTTCACATGGATTTCTTCTGCAATTTGAAGAATGTATACAACTTCTCTTCTCCTGGAGTCAATGAGCAGTTTACTCTTCCTACTGTGTTAAACTGTGAATCCTTAAGGGACTTACAAATACGCATGAAGTGTGTTTTGAAACTTCCTCAAAGGATCTCTTTGCCAAATCTCAGGGCCTTGTCCCTTGCCGAGGTTCGAATCTTGAATGCAGAATCCAGAAGCAGGTTATTTTCAGGTTTCCCATCCCTTGAAGAAGTATGCTTGTATAACTGCAATTATGGGAGTTATTCAAGTTTTACTATCTCTCTTCCAAGTCTAAGGAGACTAAGGATATACAATGTATTCCTTTATGGTCCTCCATCAAACAAAACAGTTCATTGCACGATTATTGTTGAGMCTCCAAATCTTTTTTCTCTTGAGTATGGGAGTGAATTACCAGTTCAGATTTTCCTGAAAAAACATTGTTTGGCTGAGGCGTCTGTCCTTGTTGTTGATCAACCTGAGAGGAAAATGTTCCATGCACACAATGCTTTGCGGATATTTGATAGACTAGAGAATATTAAAGATCTTCATCTATCTACTACCACCATCAAGGTGTGACTTCTGAGATCTTACTTTTGTGTTCTTAATTTATCCATTCACAAATTCTTTTCATCACGCCTTCTAATTGCGAAGAACAGTTTCTTTTTTTGGCAGTGAATCGATTATCAGGTCCGCTTCCTGTTCTTGGGAAGCTGACACATATGATTCTTCTTATGGAGATTAATAACTATGATCTGGAGGCCCTTGTGAAGTTTCTGGCTGGCTGCCCAGTTCTGGAAACCTTAGTTTTATGCGAGGTAAAAATCTGAATCTCATCACACAAGTTAACTATGTTATGTTTAAATTATAGGAAAACCTATCAAAGAATGGAAATGATACTTTTTGAAGAAAAGATTATTTAGCTCAAAATAATTTTTCAAATTTCTCTSTGGTTGATGAATAAGGGCTAATATCTTGTGTTACTTCAGCAAGAAGACTTCGGCCAGCAGCTTTTCACTGCAGATTGTGTTACGATGTCTGCATCAGAATATTCCTTGCCGAGCTTGAAGACTATCACTCTCGATCTGCTTAATGGAAGCTTGCTGAATATGTATGGACTGAAYGGCTTAGTGGAAATTGCACCTGCACTGGATAAAATCGAAATCGATTGCTCTAAAACCAAATCGATTGATGCGGCTCAGAAGAATGACATGAGGCTGACGGTGGAAAGAATGCTTCAAGGCTTAAACAGAAGTATTGCCATTTCTGTAAGAGGCTAAGAGATGGTAGATGAATTGCTGATGTTTGTATACATGTAAACATGCATGATGTCTGACAACATGCTGCGTTGATGCAGCTAAACGAACTCTGTAGTGCATTGCTTCAATATCTTTAGTATCCACATCTATAAGCAGTTGTACTGTGTAGTTTATATGATTTGTGACATATTGTGGGCAAACAATAGTCGTTTTACTTGAAACATATTGGTATTGATGTATAACCTTAGATTAATCATTTGTAGTGAAATCCTTCGAAGTGTAACACTATTTTGTTACGAAGGAAGTACAAGTACGTATATGAAATACTTGCACATGTGAAGAATTTCTTAGCTGTCTTGAATACAAACTCTAGGAATATAGATTGAGTCAAAATGCATTAAGCAAGTAGTTTGCATCATAGTTTAATTTCTTTATTGCTTGTGCTCATTCCTCTTCTGGCAACTCTAATATTCAGTGATGAAATCTGATGCATTGAAAGTTTTTAGCAGTACAAGATGCATTTATCAAAAACTCAAAATACCCGGAACAATTTTCCAATAAATAAATGGGATTGCGGGCCTACAAAGAAAATGTAGCAAGTAWAYATGTTTTTGGCACCTGAAATCGTCGTTTTGGAGACCCTTTAAATTTTGTCCAAAATTTCTCCCACAACTTAAGGGTCATGGTAATAGCCCCTTACCAAGTTTAACCCACAAATGTCGAGTGTTGTGCATTTAATGTGAGTTTCGACGACTGGAAGTTCAAGGTAAAAGTTTTTCGAAACATCATCATATCTCAGAATTTTTGCCTCACATTTTACATGACATCATTATATAGTTGTGGGAACCAACCACAAACTATTCGGCTCTTTCAACAAAAATCGTTCGTGTCACATCATTTTTGTGATGTATAATCCATGATTTTGGTCCATGGAATCGTCGTTTCGACAGCCGTCTGAGTTTTGCCTATAATTTCTTCCACACCTTAAGGGTCATAAGGGATGGCCCCTCGCGAAGTTTCAACTCCAAACGACGAACATTGTGCCTCCTACCGTCCTACGCGCGTTCAAACGACTACAAGTTAAAAGAAAAAGTCTTTCAATACCTCTTCACATCTCACAATTTTGGCCCCAAATTTTACGTGGCTTCATTATATAGTTATTGGAATCAACCACAAACTTTTCAACTCTTTTAACAAAAATCAGTTCGGAGACCTCATATTCGATTATTCGTGATGTATAATACACGCTTTTGGCCTTTTAAATCGTCGGTTCGGCAACCGTCTTAGTTTTGCCTAGAATTTCTACTACACCTTAAGGGTCATCAAGGATCGCACCTCGCCAAGTTTCAGCCGCAAAAGACGAGTATTATGTCTCCCACACGCGTTTCGACAGCTGAAAGTTCATATGAAAAAATTATAAAAAAATACATATTTGAAAATTACTCGTTGAAACAAATTAAAGAAGATTTCACGTGATTATGTTTCATTTATGTGTAAAAATAAAATAAAATCAAACTTACAGAGTGAACAGTGTTACTTTATTAAATGTTACAAGTTTTTCCAACCAGAGTCATATTCTGTTGTCTAAGAAAAATGTATGTTATTATCCACACGTGTCATCTCTATGACTCTATCTAATGCTAACATTGTCGACATCAATATGGGTCGAAGTAAAATGATCACCTAACAATACATAGAAGGTAAAATTGGTCGCAGCAATACGWATTTGGGCCGAGATGCACGTTACAGCATGAACTTGATCGAATACAGAAGAGAACATCACAATTTCTTCCTTGGACCCCCAAGCCCGCCCCATACTTCAACTACCATTAGGCCCAACACGCTTCCAATTGTACTTATTTTCTCCATTCGCGTCGCTACTCGATACAGTAACCCTCCCTGCCGACCTTTTCCCTTCTTATTTTTTTTTTTCTTTTTTGGCAATATCCTTTCTTTTTCTATTTTGTTTTTTTTCCTTTTTTTAAATACTCATTATTTTTTATTTTTTACTTTCCACACTTTTTTCTCTCTCCTACTATTGTCTTCTTTTTTTTAATATTTTCAAGTAAGCACTATCATTTGAGTATTTCACAATACAATTTATCATACACAATATTTCTTCCAATTCAATTTAAATTTTGATTTTACTTGCAATGAATTATGAACTTATTTTACTAAAAAATCTGGAATAACCTTATATTGAATACAAATGTTAGCAATAGATAATCTTAACGGAATGTTACACAAAAGAATGTTTTGAAAATTGTAAATAATAAACTTAATAATTTTACTACTAACATTGAAATAAAAAAAAACTAATTACTATTTTTGTTTAAATTATACAACATACACACTGAGAAATATGGACGAAAAAAAATATGAATATTGAATACAAAATGTTGAAGATTATTAGTCGTAAATTGAAATATTATTCACGAACCACATCTGGCAAATTTTGGTTAACTTTTTCATTTTTGTGTTGTTTTCGCGATAATCTTATTTCTTCGATGGAGAAGGAGGAACCCTTTTTTCTTATACACTTTTACATCTAGGATTCGACTTGTTCATTGATACTAAGAGGAACCGAACCAATATGGCAAGGAAAAGTTTGATTCAGCGCGAGAAGAGAGGCAAAAATTGGAACAAAATATCATTTGATTTCGTTGATTCCTAAAAAAAAAATACAATTTCGCATTGAAACCCGCAAATGCCTATATTTTTTTAGTTCCATCAGATTATTAGAACTTTCTGGTTTGGTTAAATTACTAACTATTCATTCCGATAGTTATTTTTACTGAAATTTTCATTGCTATTGTGACTTTCATTAAAAATGAAACTCAAAATGCAAATGTAACTTGATTGTCACTACTCACTACCACTTAGAATTGAACTCCCAATACGGATTTGAGAATGAAGATAAAGGTCGATACTAAATAATGTGCATCCCTCTAGATGGAAGAAGATTCTATTTACATTAAAAAAAAAAAAAAGATTTGTGAAGAAGATATATTTTACCTATTTATTTCTCTGTTTTTATTTATAGAATTCATATACAATATGATTGTTTGTAAAGCGTATAATTCTATTAAATAGTCAACTGAAACACGTGCAGATATCTATATATCATTAAAAAATACTAAAATTATGAATACATTTGAATATTGCATACGAAATGTTGAATGCTGTAATCATAAATTGAATATTTATTACTGAACATTAAAAAAATACATTATTGTTTTAAATTGCAAGCATATACACTATGAGTAAGAATTTGGCAAAAAAAAACATTATATTGAATACAAAATGTTGGAGATTTATAACTGTAAAACTAAATAATGTACATCGTATACAAATGTTGAATATTATAAATCAAAATTGAATATTTATCATCTCATGTCTACAAACAGTCAAATACATTTTTTGTTATCTAAACTGAATAAAAGCCTTGCAACACACTAGTATCGGCTCTTTGGTATTTGACATTATTCTTTTCCTTTCCATCATTCTGAACCTGCTTTGGAAATAGAAATCTTCTCATATTCCAACTGTGATCTGCACGAGACCTTGTTTACCTCTCTAACACTAAAACCAATCTTATATGCAGAATCATTATACAATTTAAAAGCCTCTTCATCACCATTAACAGTAGCATTCAGCATAACATTATGTCTTACCTCGCAATACGAAACACAACCTACGCTGTAATCCCGTAAAATTCGGATTTTTAAACTATATTTTCTTATAAAATATAAAACAATTATTTATAAAACGATTCGATTACTTAAATTCTATTTAAATTTTTATTATTTCTTAAGATATATTCATAATATCTTTTTATTTGATTTATTTATTTTATCAACGATAGTTTAACAAAAAAAAAAAAAAAAAAGGATATTCAAATCTATCTAAATAAACCTAATTTAAGAAAAAGGGTTTATAATTCCCTTCTCACTCCTCCTATTCACGCCACCTACATTCAGTCCATTTATTTCAAAAAAAAAAAAAAAAAAAAGAAAGGAGGAAGTCGAGAGACAAGAGAAAAGCACGAGAGAGAGAGAGAGAAAGCCTGCCCACCACCGCGTCGAAGCCGCACCGGAGCCAGCAACCCTGCTGCGTTGCTCTGCTGTGTGTGCGGTTGTTACTGGTGCTGGTTGCTGCTGCCTCTGCTTCGTGCGTGCTGCTGCCTCTGCTTCGTGTGTGCTGCTGCACTGCTGTTGGCGCGCTTGCCGAGCCGCGCTGCCACTGCGCCGCTGCCTTGCGCCGCCACTGTTCGGTCCTCCCTCTCCCCTTCTTCTCCTTTTTGATTTCCTTCTTTTATGATTTTTGATGATGAAGCTTTACAATCAACATTGCTTGTACCATTGTTTTGAGTATGATTTCTATGAGTTATTAATGTTATGAGTTGTATGTAATTTCAATTAATTAAAAAGGAATTTTCAGATTTGATTATGATTGAATTTAGGGCTTTAAAAAATTGGGGTTTTTGATAGTTTGATGATTTAATGGTTGTTTTGTGAATGAATGGGTTGATAAAATCAAAAGTTGAAAATTTTTGGGGGCTTAAACAAAATTTCAGATTTGTATTAAGGGGTTTTGATAATTTTAAAATATGTTTTTGGTATGAATTAAGCTTGTTTATGAACTATTAAATAAGTATACAATTCTTGACCTTGTATTCTTCCAAGTTTTAATAAAATTCAGGTTTTCATAAATTTTTTTGAACTATTAGTGTTGAAAATATGGTTTTTCACTTCAAAACAATGATTTATATATTGTACACTTGTATGCGTAGTTTTCGAGTTTTTAAAGGTTTTATAATAAAAGGAAATTTTCAGATTTTAAGGAATTAAAAGTGTTGAAATTTCTTATTGAAAACTAGATTTTATGATTTGCAAGCTTAGGCTATAATAATAATATTTACATATTCAATGGGGTTTTTATGAAGAATAAAGACATGTTTTAGTAACTTTTGAGGCACATTTAAAAATCACTTAGTTTGCTGTAATTTAAGGTCAAGTGTGTTGATTCAAGTTCTATTAATATGATTAGGAGATAGACTTCGTAGAGGTCGATTTCTAAGTGTTAAAGGGCTTGTCGCTCAGTTTATTCAAGGTAACGTACTACTTGCGAAATCTTGATTTAAAATCGTTTGAGGATGTTTGTTAATATAAAAGTATGAGTAGGAAACGTCCTGAATTGTTTGATAGTCACAAGCGAATTTTCTTTATTGGTATATTGGTTTATATTTGTGGAGATTGAGGAATATTGTGGAAGCGGATTGTTCATGAGTGTGATTATGGAGGTTGACAACTAGTCAATGGTCTTTAAATTAATTATTTCGGTCTATTGAGGTAATTTAATAATATATGATGGATTTAGGGGTCAGTAAAACTTGTCACCTGAGGTGGTTTATAATACAGGAATGAATTAGTGGAGTCAAGTATCACTTGCTTCATGAGGTGAATTTTGATATATGGTTGAATTCAAGTGGAGTCAAGGGTAACTTACTCCATGAGGTGATTTTATTATACTCGTTCATGACTTTATTGTGTGAATTGAGTAAAGGAAGTATTCAAGTCTTAATGACGAGGTATTTGGTTAAATAATTGGTATGTGTTTGTGGTCTTGTTTTGTGAGTCATATGGACTTGTCAATAATTAACGATTAAATATAAAACATGAATGAGCAATAAAACTCTGGATTGGTGCACGTCTGGCAGTATTGACAATAGGGTTGGGGTTCGATTTTATTTCGCTTCTTCCGAGGGCCGTTTGATTCAACGCGTCCTCTTCAGGTTTTTCTTACTATTACTTTCGTTCTGGATATTTTAATATCTGATAGGGTTAGTTGAGATCTCACTACTTCGTGACGGAGTCGCGCCCGTTCACCATTTTGATGCCTTTCGACGGAGAGCATGGGGGAATTGAACTGTGGCACCTAGTGTGTCTGGGATTTGAACTGTGGCACCTCGTGTGTCTGGGATTTGAACTGTGGCACCTCGTGTGTCTGGGATTTGGACAACCTTGTCTATTGCTCAAATATATCTAATTAGTATAAATATTTGAGTCATGTATGGGAGTTGAGTAAATATGTTGCAGGTACAATCTAGTTATCAAGAAGCTATTGATGTTTGGGATTGTATTGTATTGGAGGCAGCTGTATGTAATAATTAGTGTTATATTGATTTGAGTTTGGGATCCGTTGTATGGAGTATGATGTTGGTTAAGTGGTTATGAACACACAATTGGGTTCCTTTTTGTTTCTAAGCAGGTGTCGTAACTCGGTATGTTCCAGTTTTTAGGGGAGATGCTGTCCGTTGTCTTCTGATTTTTGTAATTTGTATGTACTCAGCTTTGCTGATTGTGTGCTTTTGTGTTGTTTGTGGTCGTCCACACTTTCTTTCTCTTGTGGCCTGTTATGATCCTTATTTCATTTGGAAATTATGGGGAGCAGATTTCTCAACAGGTTTTGCAATAAAGTAACTAGGACGTGGAGGATGGTCTGAGTGGAGAGCCGAACTGTATTCTAATAACTTACACGTTTCGTAGACTCTTCAGAACGTTTTGATATTTTGAGTTACTATGTTTTAAAAAGGGATTTTACCTTGGTTTGCAAATAAGGGCCGTAATGGTTCCAACTTGTTAACACGAGTTTTTCCATGTTGGGATTTAATATCTTGGTTTGAACTATTTTTGCTAACTTGAATTCCGTGCAAAAGGTTGTTTTGCCTAAACGTTTGAAACACGTGGCAGTGACACGCCAATGGTTCTCCGTATTTTAGTTTATTTATTTCACAGGTAAAGGTGGAGAATTGTTGGGGTGTTACAAAGTGGTATCAGTTTAAAAAGCAGAAATTTTCCTTTCATTCCTTTTACAAACTCTGTTTATTAAAATATTTCAAATATTATTTTACAACGCAATATTATAAGATTGCTTCTTCTTCAACAAATTCGGTGAAATTTGGTAGTTTAGGACGGGAACGTTTGTGTGTTTCATTTCACACTTTTTGTGCTTGTTGGAATAATTGCTCTATGTTAATTCAATTTATACATGTTTGTTGTTACATCAGTTTTGTGTCTGCTTCCCATTCAATTACAATTTTCCTTTTAAAAAAAATCTTTGATACCTTCTTTTCGTGTTCCGAGGACGTAACTCTCTTTTAAGGGGAGTATGATGTGCTAAAATTTTTTTTTTTTTTTTTTTTTTTTTTTTTTTATTTTTATAAACCACTTATTTCACAAAATAAATTTTTCTACACAATAAAGCCTTTTGATTATCCAAGATTCTAAACACAAATAAATTTTGTATTACCCTATTTGTCTCTTTTAAGGAACAATGCCATACACTCTTTTCTCGCATTTTACATTCCGTATTACCTATTTCTTGAAACAAAAAGGTCAACAACGTTTTATTAAATTTCTTAACAGGCTATCTCTTCGTTTTAAGAATTTTTTATTTTTTTTTTTTTTTTTTTTTTTTTTTATTTTACTCATTTATTATCGATAACGTTTAATGAAAAAGTTTATTCTTAGAGTCGCCTAATTTTTATTTTATTTTTTATGTATCTATTGAACAACATCTTAAAATATTTTAGCTACTTTTCGCAACACTCCTATATTACCTTATATTATTTTAATTATCAGCATATTTCACTCTGACATACTATTTCTATTTCAAATATTTTATAATTGGTTTTCAATTTATAATTTTACTGGATTATTTTAAACTTCCATTTTTGGATTCTTTATACCCGTACCTAACCTAAATGTGTCTACTGATTGGAGAATTATCTGCCAAATGCAGCTAATCTGTGATCTATTTGGATTGTATTTGGAACAATGGAGTAGGATCATTTAGACACTCCTTTGAACCAATCACCGATGAATGGACACATTGTTATTATCGAGTCTGGACTTTGTTTGATCTGAATGTTACTTATTCTCTTGTTTCCAATCCCTTTGTTGTCACCCAAATCACTTTCTTTTTCGAGCCCCATGTTGTTTTATATGTTTAATTTGCCCATGGCGAAGTCACCCTTGTGATAAATCCCATCAGGCTTACCATTAAACATAGAAGAAGCCGTTTTTTTTTTCCAATTTAAGTTGTTGAGGTTGCCTGAGGGGACTTGGATGTCTATTGGAGATTCACAATTGGGATATACATGGCTAAGTGAGATGGTGAAATTTAGACAGCTTACATAAGGGATCTATTGGAGAGGAATGTGACCTATAGGAGTCTGGAACAATCGATAAATTGGGGACTATTTTACCATAACAGTTATGCCTTATGAGTTAAGGAATATCCAGTATATTTTGTTATGTGAAGACTTGAGCGTCAGGAGAGTTAAGAGAATAGAAAAGAAGTTAAATGAGTTCATAAATGTTTTCTTGCCAGAGGATTTTCGGGAGTGCTAACTAGAGGGAAGTCGAGTTCCCATAAGTTTATTTTCGAGGTACTGCCTGAATGATTTCCTAATGACCTATAGAATAACGACAACGAGTTAAGGAGTTTAATGAATAATTGCAAGACTGATGATAAGGGATCTAATAGGCCTAATGCCTCACATTGAGACAATTTTATTCGTGGAGGAAAAGATGAAAGTTTTCGACTGTGTATTGGATTATTGGGAATTAAATTATGTCACTATAGAGAATAGAGTATCATTTACCGAGATTAGATGAGTTATATGACCAGGTTACAAAGGAGAGTGAATTTTTTTAGGTTGACCTGAGGTCAAGATGTCACCAGTTGAGGGTTGATAACTCAACACATCCAAAAACTACTTGGAGACTCGTTTTGGGCACCAACATGAGTTTATGATCATGACATTTGGCTAACCAACAAATATTCGAGGATAATAAGTTTGAGTTACACGATTTTTATGGAGTTAACGAACGGAGTATTTCATGAAGTACTTAGACAAATTGTGGTTGTTTTTATTGATGATATCTTGATATATTCGAGGAATGAGGAAGAACATGTTTGCGAAATGGAGGACTGTCCTAGAAACCTTTCTAGTCATGTACATCGTTGCCATATTTCAATGTAAGATGTGGTTAGAACAGTTAATGTCTTGGGTCATTGTGGTTGTCTTACTATGATCCTGAGTGTTTTTGGAGAAGTATCCTAGTCTTACTGAGTGCGTTCTTGTTCGTTGGGGTGAGTTACGGGGAGTAACTCTTTTCTTTATAAGGGGGTAGAAATGGCGATGTAATTTCGCGCTTTTGCCTGTTTTACTTACTTATTGCTTCAATTTTGCCCTGTTTTGTGCTATTTGTCAAATATTACTTCAAGTTGCTTGACTTTGGCAATAGTAGGCGATGATTGGTTTAGTAACACATACTATGAAAGTGTGATGAGATGGTTCAAGTGGTGGGCACTGGA
This sequence comes from Bassia scoparia, assembly GCA_008642245.1. NCBI lineage: Eukaryota > Viridiplantae > Streptophyta > Magnoliopsida > Caryophyllales > Amaranthaceae > Bassia > Bassia scoparia. The sequence continues at coordinate 33,711 of SNQN01004612.1, read as the reverse complement.
GAATCATTTCAGTGATACAAGTAGTTTACAGCAATACAAATACCTTTTCTATTGAAATTCTCGAGAGATTGTGGATTTTGGGACAAGTTTTCGGGTACGAAACTTCTTTTAAGGGTAGATTGTAATCCCCCGTAAAATTCGGATATTTTATAACTATATTTCTTATAAATATAAAACATTTTTTATAAAACGATTCGATTACTTAAATTCTATTTAATTTTATTATTTTCCCTTAAGATATATTCATAATATCTTTTTATTTGATTTTATTATTTTATCCAACGATAGTTTAACAAAAAAAAAAAAAAAAAAAGGATATTCCAATCTATCTAAATAAAACCTAATTTAAGAAAAAGGGTTTTTATAATTCCTTCCTCACTCTCCCTATCACGGCCACCTTCACTTCAGTCATTTATTCAAAAAAAAAAAAAAAAAAAAAAGGAGGAAGTCGAGGAGACAGAGAGAAAAGCAGAGAGAGAGAGAGAGACAGCCTGCCCACCACCGCGTCGAAGCCGCCACCGAGCCGGCAACCCTGCTGCGTTGCTTCCTGCTGTGTCTGCGGTTGTTGGTGCTAGCGTTGCTGCTGCTCTGCTTCGTGCGTGCTGCTGCTCTGCTTCGTTGTGTGCTGCTGCCCTGCTGTTTGCGCCGCGCTTGCCCAGCCCGGCTGCCACTGCGCCTGCCCTTGCCGCTGCACTGTTCGGTCCTCCCTTCTCCCCTTCTTCTCCTTTTTGATTTCTTCTTTTATGATTTTGATGATGAAGCTTTACAATCAATTGCTGTACCATTGTTTTGAGTATGATTTCCTATGATTATTAATGTTATGAGTTGTATTGTAATTCAATTAATTAAAAAGTGAATTTTCAATTTGATTTGATTGAATTAGGGCTTAAATTGGGGTTTTTGATAGTTTTGATGATTTAATGGTTGTTTTGTGATGAATGGGTGTATAAATCAAAAGTTGAAATTTTGGGCTTTAAACAAAATTTTCAGATTTGTATTAAGGGGTTTTGATAATTTAAATATGTTTTGTATGAATAGCTTGTTTATGAACTATTAAATAAGTATAAATTCTAGACCTTGTATTCTTCCAAGTTTTAATATAAATTTCAGTTTTCATAAATATTTTTGAACTATTAGTTGTGAAAATAATGGTTTTCACTTCAAAACCAATGATTAATATTTGTACCACTTGTATGCGTAGGTTTCGAGTTTTAAAGTGTTTATAATAAAAGGAATTTCAGAATTATTCAAGAATTAAAGTGTTGAAATTCTTATTGAAAACTAGATTTTTATAATTTTTCAGCTTAGGCTATAATATAATATTTACACTATCAATGGGTTTTTATGAAGAATAAAGACATGTTTTTAGTAATTTTTGAGGCACATTAAATCACTTAGTATTGCTGTAAATTTAAAGTCAAGTGTGTTGATTCAATTCTATTATATGATTAGGAGAAGATTCGTAGAGGTCGATTCTAAGTGTTAAAGTGGCTTGTCGCTCAGTTTATTCAAGTACTAACTCTTGCGAATCTTGATCTTAAAATCGTTTGAGGATGTTTGTTAATATAAAGTATGAGTAGGAAACGTCCATGAAGTTGTTTTGATTCACAAGCGAATCTTTTTATTGGTATATTGGTTTATATTTGTGGAGATTGAGGAATATTGTGGAACGGATTGTTCATAGGTGTGATTTATGGAGGTTGACAAACTAGTCAATGGTCTTTAATTAATTATTTCGGTCTATTGAGGTAATTTTATAATATAATGATGATTTTAGGGGTCAGTAACTTGTCATGAGGTGGTTTATAATACAGGAATGAATTAAGTGGAGTCAAGGTATCAGCTTGCTTCATGAGGTGAATTTGATATATGGTGAATTCAAGTGGAGTAAAGGTAACTTACTACCATGAGGTGATTTTATTACTCGTTCATGACTATTGTGTGAATTGAGTAAAGGGAATAATTCAAAGTCTTAATGACGAGGTTATTGGTTAAAATATTTGTATGTGGTTTGTGGTCTTTTGTGAGTCATATGACTTTGTCAATAATTAACGATTAATAATAAACATGAATGAGAATAAAACTTGGATTGGTGCACGTTGGAGTATTGACAATCAGGGGTTGGGGTTGCGATTTTATTCGCTTCCTTCCGAGGGCGTTTGATCACGCGTCCCTCTTCAGGTTTTTCTTTACTATACTTTCGTTCTGGATATTTAATATCTGATAGGGTTAGTTGAGATCTCCCTAGCTTCGGTGACGGAGTCGCGCCGTTCACCATTTTGATGCCTTTCGACGGAGAGGCATGGGGAATGAACTGTGTGCACCTAGTGTGTCTGGAATTTGAACTGTGGCACCTCGTGTTCTGGATTTTGAACTGTGGCACCTCGTGTGTCTGGGATTTGACAACCTTGTCTATTGCTCAATCATATCTAATATAGTAATAATATATTGAGTCATGTATGGGAGTTGAGTAAATATGTTGCAGGTACAATTAGTTATCAGAAGCTATTGATGTTTTGGATTGTATTGTATTGGAGCAGCTGTATGTAAAATTAGTGTTATATTGATTTGAGTTGGGATCCGTTGTATGAGTATGATGTTGTTAAGTGGTTATGAACACCACAATTGGGTTCCTTTTGTTTCTAAGCAGGTGTCGTAAACTCGGTAATGTCCAGTTTTTTAGGGGGATGCTGTCCGTTTGTCTTCTGATTTTTGTAATTTGTAATGTACTCAGCTTTGCTGATTGTGTGCTTTGTGTGTTTTGTGGTCGTCCACACTTCTTCTCTTGGTGGACCTGTTATGGATCCTATTCATTTGGAAATTATGGGGAGCAGATTCTCACAGGTTTGCAATAAAGTAAAGACGTGGACGGATGGTCTGAGTGGAGAGCGGAACGTATTCTAATAACTTACAGTTTCGTAGACTCTTCAGAACGTTTGATATTTTGAGTTACTATGTTTAAAAAGGGATTTACCTTGGTTTGCAAAATAAGGGCGTAATGGTTCCAACTTGTTAAACGAGTTTTTTCCATGTTGGGATTTAATATCTTGGTTTGAACTATTTTTTGCTAACTTGAATTCGCTGCCAAAAGGTTGTTTGCCTAAACGTTGAACACGTGGCAGTGACACGCCAATGGTTCTCCGTATTTTAGTTTATTTATTTCACAGGTAAGGTGGAGAATTGTTGGGGTGTTACATACGCAAAATAAATTAGCTAATGTTCAAATACTTAAAGACAAGTCTTCAATAAATAAAAACAAATGTTCGAGGTGTTAAACTGAAATTGAAATTTGATAAAAAGAGCTGAACAATTGCATTCAAAAACTTGAATATTGATGACATAAATTTGATATTTAACAATGAACTTTTACGAATATATGTATAATTGAATATTGCACACGAAACATTGAAGATTTGATTTATAAATTAATAAATCATATTACTTGAAATAAAATTAAAAAATTGTATTAAATGCAGGACGTTGAATATTTTACTTGTAAGCTGAACATTAGCTACTGTATTGAAATTAAAAGGAATTGCGTAAATGATTCATACAAAATCATACCATTAAATAACAAATCTACAAAATAATATTTCACTCATAATCACAAATCTATACATTATCAAATTAAATAACAAATGTGCAATAACAAATCTTCAAAAAATAATACATAAGTTGAACATTGAAAACTCACTCTGTTTTTAGCATCATTCATCTCTATTGCATGATCTTCAACATCAAGATCTTCATTCATTGCGTGGTCTTCACTTATTGCTGGATTATCTTCATCATTTATCTCTATTTGATTCATCTTTTCAGAATTACAAAAGATGTAATCTAAATTTTAAAAATTTGAAGAATGATTCAATATATTCAAATACTAGGAATTAGGAGAGAGAAAATTTTTCTGAATTTTGGAAAAATGAATCATAGGAGAGAGAATATAAGTTTGGGAATTTATTTGAAGATGAAAAATGGATAGAAGTAATGGAAGAAGGAAGCTGGTTTTTTTTTATAATAAATAACGTGGTTCTTTATTGGAGGGGAGTTCATGTAGTTTTAAGGTGGTCTTTAGGGTGCATTCAAGACCTATTGAGACATCATGAACATGAATGGACGAGCGCGTAGCATAAATTAAGTTATGCCACTCATTCGAGATTGCCTAATCTGGAAATCAAATCCACCTTGATCGAATTGTTGCATTGTCACACTCCCACCTTTGAATTATTCACTAATAATTGGTTAGGACCCGAAAGGGAACATGAACAAGAAGTGATTGAAAATGTTCTACAAAATAATTCAGCTGCATCATCTATCTATCGTCTCTACGTCGACTCGATTGGTCGACATAAACAATGACTTTCGATTCACAAAAAATATATGACATCCATCGATTTTCTCAAGAATCAATTGCACCATAATTATAAGGGTTGAGATACTCCAGAGTTTCATCAATAATACTCTACATGGTACTATGGTAGAGTTCAATCTCAAGTTCCCTAACCTTTATTCTTATATCAATGGTTCATATTAAGTAGAAGGAGAAAATAAGAAAGTACATTTTAAATTAAAAATATAAGAATATTTTTTATAAAAATATTATATCTCAATCATTGATATTTTAATCAATAGTTGATATTTCATGAAATCTATCCTCTAGAGTTTTTTTATAATTCTAAATGATCCTAACACTTATTACAAGTGTCATAATGCGCAACGAGCAAGGGCAATTCATATGGATGGATGTAACCATGTAAGGCATCAATTAAAAAAAAATCGACTTATTTTTGCCTTGAATTCATTTTATTCTGCAATATATAGTATAAAACAAGTTTTTGGAGCGTAAACCTTCTTGTCAAGTTGTCAAATTGACTCTTGATAACATGTCAATGGACCATCCCAATTAAAAGTCATAACTATTGTTATCATTAATTGGTGTAAAATAAATTAGAGAATACAACTAGTAATAAAAGAATAATATGAAAGATTAAGAGACACACAATATTTACAATTGAATAGAGGAACAGTGGGAAAGTGTCTACAAAAATAATTCAAAAAAGTATAGAGTACAAAAGAAGAGAGAATTAGAGAAAAATATCAGTTAGTGAGAACCTTTTATACTTCAACAACTAATTTCAGTTCAGTTCGGTCGGGTACCGTTTGATCTATTTAAGAGTATAGCATAAGAAAGGGGACATAGACACATATGGTTGTACTGTTGTGTCTTATTTTCATTATTAGAAGTCTTTGTCTTATTTTAGTGAAAGAAATGGTTGATGACTTAATGAGGGTTCATCAATCAGTCTTAGACCCTGTTTACTTCAACTTAATTTTAGTTTAATTCAATTCAGCTCAGTTCGACCAGTTCAATTTAGTCTATTTAAGAAGATATAATAAGAAGGGGACATGCACACATTGTTGTTGTATCTTATTTTCATTATTAGAAGTGGTCCAAGTCTGTCTTATTTTAGTGAAGAAATGGTTGAACGAAGAGGGCTCATCAAAATGATTGACGAAGGAATTCATGCATGACATCAACTAATTTAAATTTTCATTACTAAACATGCATGTGACATTATTCAATTGTATTGTGTCCAAGATAGTCATATTAAGCAAGCAACCATAAATGATTGAATTGAACCGAACTCGTCATTTGTGCGTATAAAATGAACTAACTTGTCTTTAAACCACACTCACTAGATCAAAAGGCTACCCCTAAAATGAACATCAAGGCGATCTCTCAAGAAATTATCAAACCTTCACGTCCAACTCCTAGCCACCTTCGATTTCTACCGTCCTCTTTGTTTGATCATGTACACGACGCCACCCTCACACCACTAATCTTCTTCTATGCTCCCAATAACAATATTGGCCCTTATGAACTCTTGGATCGACTAAAAGCTGTCTCTTATACACATCTTACGCAACAAAAATGTTTAAATTTAAGTGAAACAAAATCAAATAAATCAAAAAACCATTTAAATAAGTGAAATAAATCAGCGATCAACGAATTAGTAAGAGCGATGTAAATGACGAGAGAGAAGAAGTGTTCTTGGAGCACCTAAATGAGGAGAGAGAAGAACAATTCTATTAGTTTGGGTTAATTTAGTGAGTTTTGTAGGAGAAAATGATATAATAGAGGTTAGGGTTTTGGATTAGAATAGGAGAAGACAAGTCTTGTTCTCGAAAACGTATCCGACGCGTGTCCATCACGTTTTCTATTTGTATCCGTGTGTCCAAAAATATAATAAAAAATTGGACACGACCTTTTGTGTGTCGGACACGGATTTACGCGTGTCCGATGAGTGTCCGTTTCGGACACGTGTCCAACACGGGACACGCTACCTTGGCGAAGTGTCCGTGCTTCCTTGGTTGCAACTTGGATGGTGAAATATTGGGCCGGCCTCTTGCTATCCTATATTTTGGGCTAATATTGGGCTTTTCAGTGGGACTAGTGATGGACATACCTAAATTCCATTTTTTTCCAACACAAAACTAGTGTTTTGGCTCGGACAATGCCCCGCGTCGTCAATTATAAACATGTTGGCCGTCATAAATTTGTAATTTTTTTTGAAATTCTTTTAAGATGATATTATGATGTGATACATTATTCGAGAATATGTCAAATTATATAAATGAAATATTTCGTATGAAGAAAGAAGAAACTTAGCATTTAAAGTTTAAAAAAATCAATATTGAAGGGCTCATATAAAAATATGTGTACGTCTAAATAACTAATGACAATTGGTTGAGTTGGTAAACATGTCTTATTTCTTTGTATCACATTGTGTGTTCGATTCTATACATTTTTAATAGATATTTTTTTTTTCACGGACACCAATGCAATTTAAGTATAACAAAGATGTAGAGAAAGAAAATAATTAAGGCTCATACAATTGAAGAGAGACAAGGTTCATTTACTTTAACTAAATTGAACAGTACTGGAAAAAATGAATGAAGTACGAATAAGATTTATGAATTTCATTTCATCAACTCAAATAAATTAACTTGAACTCAAATACTTTAACTTATTTTCGGTTCGGTTTAGTTTAGTTCAGTTCAGTTCAGCTTAATGATTTTACTAACTAATTAATCTTAAATCACAAATATTATTATAATTTCATTATGAAAGTTGGTTTGTAGTTTGCTTAACCATGTTCTTTCTATAGTTCAATACATTAATCGTAAGTTAAATAACAACAATAATAATAATACCAATAATAATAATACTTAATATATTAATCATTTTAGTAGCAATAATAATTATTATAATAGTACGTATAAAAGTTAGTAATACAATCGTTGTCATAACACTAGTGATTAGTGAGATGAAATATAAAATACATTAGACAAATGTAATATAAAAATGAGATGAAATATAAAAACACATTAAACACATTAGATGAAATATAAAAACACATTGGATGATACTGTACAAATGAGATGAAATATAAAAATATTAAATACATTACATACTTTGCGTGAGAAATGAATAATGTACGAATGATATACATACATCTATACAAGGGCTCACCAGTCACAATATATGAATAATTAACAATAATATTAATCATAAGTTAAATAATTCAATTCAGTTCAGTTCAATTTCGTTCAATTCAATTTAATTTAGTTTAGTTCAGTTGATTTTAATTAATGTAAACGGACCCCAAAAACATTAACTTCAAGTTGGAGGGACTATAGAATATGCCTTGTTATATTCTCCAAAACATCAAAAGTGTATAGGGATTGGTGCAACTTGGAGTATTGCTTCATCACTCTCAACTCATTTGAGTGATTTGGACTTTGCCTTTCTTCAAGATATTTTCTAACTTAATTGGTTCTTGTTTTCTTGTTATTCTTTTTAATGTTGTGAATTTGTGGTGGCTAAAATGTTCTTGTTGTTGTACTWTTGTTGCTGTATATCTTTGCTTAAATCAACGATATGTGTTTTATGGTGTTGTGCTAATCATTGGATCTTGTTGCATGGTGCTTTCTACTAGAAGGGGTAAAACTTAGCACTGATAACTCGACACAAAATCAATTGGTTATTATTTGATTTCAGGTTGAGGGTATTAACTCATTTAAGTATATAGTTTGACACGACTCGACACAATTGCAATCATTACACTTTTTTTTTACTTTACTTTGTAAAAAAATGATATGGTTGACACTAATACGACACAAAATTGACTCATTATTAATATTATTAATGTGCTTGGATGATTGGATCGAGAATATTAAATCCATTTAACTACACATGTTAGCCGAACACAATCCATTTCTTAAACAGACGTGGCTCATCCATTATCAACTTGTTAATCATATGGTTTCACCTAATAGCGATAGGGCCGATCTAAACTATATACATGAAAATAAAAAAAAATTGATTCATATTCAATTTGACATTTTTTATATATATATTTGATCTGAAATTAAAATTCAAAAATATACCAACTCAATTAAAATTGTTGAGTTTTCGGATACCAAATCATTATCCAAAAGACTTGCAATTTTAAATCAAATTCAATTTTGAATGTCTTTAGTATTCTATCCGAAAATTATATGTTACTAGCTAGTTATCTTTCCATGCAAATATACTAGTTTTTTTTTTTTTTTTGGATTGGATTGAATATGAAAATCAAATATACAAATTTTCGATTTCGGGTATTCAAGCTTCTATGAAAAAAAAAAATTCTTCATCCTCATTCAACAATGACGCAATGACCCATGTGTATAATGTTATCTTAATTAATTTATTTAAAGGATAAACGAATATAAATAAAATTCTATGCTAATTGCCTAATATTCGCATATTAATTGTACACGTAAGATTAGCATGCGACTATACATACCAAATCCAATGATTAATATGATTCCATTTGTCCTAACTAATTCACACTACGTATATAAAAAAACGCAAACGACGTACACTTATACAGTTTAGTCTCTCTATTATATAGGGAAGGGGGAGGAAGATGGTGTCCCCCTCTTAAAGACTTAACTCACCCTTATATGATGTAAAATCTTAAATGCCTTACTTAAAAATATGAATTCCTTTATTTTGTAATTCATATTAAGCAATATAAAAATATATACATATTATAAAACTAATTACATTGACTAATTTTTCCCATAAATAAGAAATAAAAAGTTAATTAATATAGTATGATTTAAATTCGAATAAAAATTTTAATTACATTGACTAATTATTCTCATGAATCACTTAATATTGAATTAAATAGCTATAAATTTGTTATTCAAACCTATATTAATTTACTCACTATAATATTATTATATTGACTAATATAACTATCATATGTTAGTGTAAAAAGCACGTTGATTAAAACCACAGTCATACGATTTACACTCTTTGCCTAGAAATTCAATAAAAAGAAAAATACATCAAAAATTTGAAATCATATAACTCCGTCCGTCATTGTTAATTGGAATTAGTCATGAAATTACATAAGTTTATTTTTTCATTATAAATTTTATAATATAAGTTTAAATGACCACGCATGCGTGCTTATAGTACTATACATATAAATGTAAGAATGTCGATCCATCAATATTTACATCATTTTGTTGGATTATTTGGTTTAAATGAGTCATATGAATTAATAAAATATGTTCGTTCAATAATTAAGAGAGTGTCCTTAGGCATAGTAACAAATATTAAATAGATTTTGCGATTTACGTTATTTTTTTGATAATTATAATAAATTAAATCATGAGTCCGTAACAATACGAACTCGAAGATTAATATCAAATTAAATAAACTGAAAAATATAAATAACACTAGGTACTCTATATACAATTGTATCAACAATTTAAAAAGAATTATTAAAAGAAGAATAATAAGATAAATTAAATCTAAAAATAAAACCCTACAAACAACAATTATATAAATAATATCTTACTATTAATACAAAGTAAATAAATAAAAACCAACAAATTGATTACTAAATTTTTTTTTATCGAAATAAGACAATAACAATATTAAATCTTAAAAATAATAATGCATCGCACAATTAGGGTAGCTTATCTTATTATTACTTTATCTGAACTTATCTTTTTTTGAAGTGTTTTAGGGGAATAATAAATTTTTATTATCAACTATTTTTTATCTATCTTATTTTGAAAATATAGTAATAAATAAGTTGAATAGAACAGAGATGTCTTTATCGAGTTCTATCATACACGATAGAAATATCTTTCCCACACTACACGAAGTGATTGAGATTCCAGAAGGTCAAGCATGATCATGCCATATTACTGTGCCCTTTTTTGCATTTTTGCCCCTTGAAGTCAAGTCCAGCCTTCAAAATACTAGCCACCAAAATCACCCTTTCTTTTCCTTGTTTTATTTAAAAAAAATAAAAAATTAAAATCCCTTCTCAATCATATCTTAATTAACCCCCTTTTTTTTGTGTGTGTGAAAGAAATATATCTTAATTAACCTCATAATAATCATCTACATTAAATAACGAAGATAATAGTACACCCAATATGTTATTTTAAATAAATAAAGTCAACACCACCTATAATCCACCCCAATTCCAAACAACTATAGATGGACCAAAATTGCACCCTCTTCTTAAACCAAACCTTCAACTCCAACACCATATGCACCTTTGAACCATCCTAAGATCTAGAACCATATGCGCTTGGTTGTTGCAACTTTGGTCAAATCTAAACTTTCAATCTGAATCAGTCTTTTTTGCAGATCTCACTTTCTGTAGCTGCTTCACTGAAACTGTTGTATTGAAGACTGACCGTTTATTACAACAATTTTCCTTTTGCTTTGCACTTTCAACAATTTTCCTCTTTAATTTCACGGCTGACTCTTAATTGATCGGTTTGAGAGCATGAGGCATAACCGGCAGAGACTACATCAAATTCAAGAGCACTTGCTTGTCTTATTTGGAACAGAATATATTCTATTTTTCGATCTTTCTCTAATTCACCACTATAATCGAATCCTTACACTATTAATTAGATGACACATCTTATCGTAAAACATTAATAACTCGTAAATCTCTCTATTTTGAGTTAATAGCTCTGCGAGGGTATTCTCAATTCTCTTCAACCCTAACCCCGAACCAAAATCAATTTACGCTGTTAATTCTCTTCACTTGTTTGCTTGCATTGGAACTTGATTGTTGTGTTATTATGTCGAAATGCAGTATAGAGAGTCAATACAAGTAATTAAATTCCTTTTTTCTGCACAGAGGATACGAACTATCATGTCACCATTTGAATTGCTTCAGAAATAAAAGTCAGCTTTCAAGCCAACGCCATACAAAGCTTTGTTTCTCTTGCAAATGCTTCACTTCACGTGTTGTTGTTAGCCGAAATGAGACTTCAACAATGATGTAATACCGCAACCCACTCACTTACCTGATTGCACAAACGCCTCTTACCTAACCACGACGATAAGATACACATGCGCTGCAAAATCGATCTTTTGAATCCCTAAACCGCCTGAAAATTTCAAAAGTATTATCTCGATGGTTATACAACACAGTTTAGAAATCTACCATTGTATAAAATGGTGTTGAGGTATGGAAGATCCTCATAAGCTGGAGAAAAAAATACCTTGACTCTAAGCAAGTGTAGATACGTTCTTTAACTGAAAAGACAGTTATCGGATCGAGGCAGCCATCCACTATCATGGCGACAAGTGAAGCAATCCCTCCAACCCAGAAGCAGTAGTTCCAGTTCCCCGACTGAAAGAGCATAGCCAGTATAACGTTAAATATAAGGAAACATATTTATGGACATTTGCTCGCATAGGTGTGACTTGAGATATTGATAATAGTATCGCTCAAACTATACATAGACAACAAGATACCAGTGTTTTGAAATGTGCTAATTATGCACATTTACTTAGCGACTGTAATACTCGTCAAACATTTCAGTACAATAAATGCACAAATGGTTCCTTTGATCATTTAATACTATCTCTACCTAAACTCAAAATGAATATTTGAGCACTTCCTAAGACATGATCGTTCGAAGGTAATTTGGTAGGCCTCCATCCCCTTCTTAGAGAATAGTATGTCGAATATTTTGGATATTAAACTCCATTGTCTCTGTTTTCTTAGCACATACAACATGAATATAGGTTACTAAATGCCTGCATGTGACATTAGACAAATGTTATTGTGAGTATTGCAATACTATTCGTTGCCTAATATGTCGCATTGTCGTGTAAATGAATAAGCAAAGTTCAATCAAATGACATATCTGCATTTGTTTATCTTGAGTGTATTTGAAATTTATGGCGATTGTAGTTGAAGGTTTTTGGTTGTTTAGCACTGAGTTATACTAATATTGGTGTAATATACTATTAAATATAGTTACATATTTACCTGATTCGATTGACATGATTTAATTAGTAGTTAATATTAACTATCATTGAAATTTTGAGACGTTAAAAAAAAACGATTGTATATCAAGAACATGACATATTAATTTTTTCTTCACTAAAAACTCTAGAAGAAAAAGCTCCTCAACACAGCTCTTTGATAAAAACCCTCTTACATTCCTCTTCTCTCACCAAATTAAACATCCATCCTAGTACTCTAAAATCTCTCCAAACCTCCAAACTTTTTCTAAAAACTGTTTTGCCAAACACCCCTATGATTATTCTAATAGCAAATCTTTAGTATTTGGATTTTAAAATTCTGGCGTAGATTTTTGGAACAAGCACAGTGCCTCTGATTAATAAGTTTGTCTGTATTGTTTGCATTGTTAGTTGTACAGACCCTCTTAACACAAGGCCTTGCTGCATGGTATATGTATTATTATTGAACATTGAAACTTTGGTTCCAATTTTCTTGTAAGCTGTCTTATCCAAATCAACGACTTTTGCTAACGTTTTTCAGACGCTAACCATCTACCAAAACAATAATTTTTCTTCTGAAGATAGATATCGAAAACGATATCTTTCAATGTATACGACGTCTGCCTATAGGTAGGTTTCTATCCATATTAAATAAGCACATCTTCCATAGATTTTTCTTAGTATTAGTTTAGATTCAATGTTGGAAATGCGTTTTATGTTATATATATTATATAAGATCATACAATTTAGCGATAATTAGCGTTATAAACTCTTGATGTATTTCTGATCTATTTTCATATTCATCGCAAGCAGTTGCAGCATCATGTTTAAAGAGGCTTAACAAATGTAAATATAGCATTACATGGTTGAACATGTTGAGTTTCAATTTATTTTTGCTAGCAAGCATTATGACCAAACGCTTAATGCTCTCAATAATTTTGTTTGTGTTGTTGGTTTTATCGAATAAAATCCTACAATAGAGTGTCATTGCGCGTATTCTGAATGGAAAATACTCTAGACTGCAAAAAATAGCTAGATCTCTTTGTAATTTGACACGAGAGTCTTGCATTATTAAGTTTCTTTAATAAACACTAGCTTAAGAAACCTATATCATCTTGCTAGCATGTTGTTCCTGACACATACCTTATGTTGTTTATCTAATGAGCAACTGTTTGCAAATATAACACCCCATTTAGTATTTTTTGATATTTTGTTAAACAAAGAGGCATGTAAAACCATAATCCCACGAAAACACGACTACACAATTTTGCACTATAGTAATGGTTCATTGGATTGCTATTTCATTGGTAAATATGAATAAATTGTTTAATCTAGCATGAATACATGAAAATTGAACTAGTGTAGCACACAGCACACAACGTAGAGGTTTAAAAAGTAGTACGTCAAAAAGAGATTTATATCACACACGATAAGAAACTATTAGGCTATTAGTTCTAGAATCTCACCACAACTATGTGAATTTATAAAGGCCACCGGCACTGAGATTCTCTTAGCGACCGTTGCTCTCAACTTATCCAAGACTCTAAGAACTGAATTAATAGTAATGGGCGTGGAGTCTCTTTCCAGCAAGGATATCAATGTTATTCATTTGTGAGTCTTTCAAGAACGAAGAAGTAAAAGAAGACTTGCCTATAGGACCTACAGGAGTTCAGAGCCATGGCAAATTGGTCATCCAATTCTGCCGCTGACCCAAGGCCACAATAAGAGCGAGACCAATTTCAGTCTGTTTAGGAGCGCATAGTAGCGACTGCGATGTAGAAATCCACGCAGTTTGTTATATTATGGCTTGCTTATAAGCGCTAGGGAACAATACTTGAAACTGCTTCTCTAATCTATCAGATCTTCAAAAGCTCTAATTCTTCCCTTCACACTGCCTGCTCACAATTGCTTCTTTGTCCTTTTGCTCTATGTTCCCAAGGTTTGGCATGGGCCGAAATTTTGTTCAAATGTCACCGCATTCAATTAAAATTGGTCAACGTGTACACTCATAAATCAAATGCTAGAATTCATTAACAACAGACTACTTATCACAAATTACTATAAGGTCTCTCATTTACAGAGTCTATGATAGGTTCAATATGAGACGGTTCAGAGTAGCAGTTTAGTAAAACTGTAATAGTAGTTCGCCCAAAGTATTATTGATTACTATTCAGCAAAACTTCTATTCATCAGTCAATTCCTCAGCATATATCGAAGATATCAACCTAGCATTAAATATGGTGATGTACTCTATGTGTCTATTATAAATCATCCCATTCATATCATCTTTAATATGTCAACATAGTGATATTACTAGGGAGTCCATGCTCTTATTCTGTAGCGATCTACAGACTCACTGTATCACAACCTCTAAACAAAGAATAAAAATGTAATTGATTAATTTAATCACTTTATATCACTTTGATAATGTGACCGTTATATACTCTGACCACCTTTTAGAACTTTTGTATATTAATACCGTTATGATTATAAGTCAAATTTCAACTAAATATCTTATACGGTTATCATTCAGCATCTATATAAATAGTATAGAAAACAACACAAAGACCGTCACTCAAACTTAAGCATCAAAACATCCTCTAGAGTTGACACATACTGCTAAAGCCCATGATATAATTGTATATTGAGACCGGATCAAAAAACATTAGCTAGACTAAAAATACCTGCACAAGAACCTCACAACTATTCATCACTTTATTCTTTTAAATCCTGTATACAAATTTATCATGAAATATGCCAAACTGCATTGCTTATAAATGCGCACAACTACTAAGTGTGCATATAATCACAGACTTAATAGCTCTAGAGTGCTATTTCTGTTTGAAGCAGTTTTCATTCAATTCTCTAATGTATTTATGCCAATCATCATTTATCACATACCGACTTAATTGCTCATATACGAGTACTAGCTTCTCTATAATTTATTTCGAGATAACTGCTTCTGTTAGTACACATTGTAAGATGCAAGAGTATCAACTATAGCTTTTGTCGGTATCCACATCCTCTTACAACATACATTTATTCTCACTCAAACGTGCATAAAAGGGCTAAAATTGGCTAGACTTCCACGCTAGAGAATCTAATAAATAGATTAATCTCAAATTTAATTACCTATGATTGTTTTCAATCCATTAATTCATCACCAATATCTATACAACTCAACAATTATACACAAATACAGCGTAAAATGAAAGTAGCTCACTACACGTGTTGAATCCACTTTTTTGGGAATGCTCGAGAATAAGTACCTATGATTGCTAGGGAAATTAGATTACCACTAATGTGGAAGTTTATGAATTAGGGTATAATTTTCAATGCTTACTAAGGCTAGAGGAAGAGAATATCACGAGAAGCAGAAAATTTGATGGATGACAAGCAATCATTGAAATTACAAGGTGCCTATCGCATATAGAAGTGTAACTGTCTGTTGTTTCTGTTCGAGTTTCTGTCAATGTAACACAGATCTTAGTGAGAGGATTTTAGGTTATTCTCTTGAAATGACACTATCTGTGTGATATAGATGTGAACACTAACTATATGTGCAGAATATAGTATGCCTTGTCTAGAGAACTTAGATTCGTGAACTGGAGTAGTGTTCGTGGATCATGTAAGAGGCTGAGAGTCTTTCATTGAATCTTAGAAATACTCGTTATTTCCGGCAAGAATAAGCGTTCATTGCTGTCTCAATTTAACAACTTATCATAATGGCGACCCAAATATGAAGTCTCATCGTGGTGTAAATTGTTGTTATTATACGACTTTAGAATGATATTATAATCTGTCTGCTATTATACAGCAATCACTGCGATTGAGTTCGGGATTCTGATAGCTCGGCCATATTTTGTTCTCATAATCTACGATTCTTCCCGTTAGAGCAGTTTATTATTTTGGTATATTCTTACCAGATTTGAGCTAATCTAATTCCCAGATTAAGAGTGTAGTACATTCCAATTCTATGTGAAGATTTATGCCGTACGATTTAGTCAATTATTAAACCTCGTGATTGAATTAATTATTTCAGATTGCCTATTCTGAGACCTTATACTTATGAAAAAATGGTCCAATTTCTCAGATTTCATATTATTAGATAATTTAAACCCATAAATGGTAGACCCTCTATAATGGAGTGCATGAACTGTTTGAACTGCATTAGTATTGAGCTTTGTATTTCCTCCTATTTGTATATATACTGAATGATAATTCATTGTTTTTTAAATTTGACAAAAAATATCTCTTCTAATAAACATAATTTCAATACACGATATACTCGAAAATAACGCTTTGAATAAATATTTAATAATTTCTAGTTCACTATGAAGTCTATATTTGACGTCATCACTAACTATATGTCTGAGAATATTGTTTCCGCTATGAACATTTCAATTTCAATACAATCACCCAAAGACTTACTGATAGTAATAAGTTATATTAAATAATATCATGATTATATTTTGCAATTGCATTCTCTATCCAATGCATTAATGTGTCCTTATATCATGCAGATGTCTCTATAAACTCTCAAGTGCATTTTCACTTATCTACTCTCTATAGCACTAATTGTTTTATTACATGTTCCTAATAAGAGTATTGAAAATGAAGAAATTACTTGAATTTGCTTCGAAAAAGGATGGTTACAATGACTATTTATATTATAAGAATATGAGCTGTTTGTTTGAGTAGTTTTCGAACCTAAAACTATACTCGCTTAGTAACATTTTGTAACTGTCGAAATAGTGCTAACAATTTTCATTATTAAAAGAGCTTGCAGTAAATTGTGATAGAATTTATATTGAAATCATTATGTAGTTACTACCGCTTTGACTAATAGATCTAATATGTTGAATCATTATATATCCCGCATTAAACGAGCAATGATCTTATAAGATTTCATTACAATTTACGTTATGATTCATCTCAAATCAAAAGGGTCAACTACTTCTATATAGAAAGCTTAGATGTTCTACTACCAAAACAACAATTATCCTTTATACACCTTCCAATATCAACCCATTGACACTCGTCACCCCAACTTCACAACTTATTACTTGCACCCTCCAATTAAGCTCAGCATAATCACCCAACCATAGTCATTCTATAAAATGATCTACGAAGTGAATTACAGATATGTCCAACAAACCAATTAACGGTCGCTTTCCACCAAACAAACACCATAAATTGTCAAAATCCTTCACAACACACACAGATGACAACATCATTCACCTCTATCAAACCCACAAGCATAGACAAATCTCGAAGTAAAAGACAACAAGATAAAGTTTTATTTCCCACAAAACAGATAGTCACTCGAAATACTCAAAAGGGTACAATCACATCTAAGTGATACGAAAGAAACTACTTACGTGATCCAAATCTGCTCCGTAATCTCCAAAGTTAGTTGATGAGAGTGACCCCATGAGAACAGAGTGAGGAGGAAAGAAGTTTCCAAAATCTTGTACCAGCCAACAACCCAGATCTATTAGATTTGACATGATGACAAACCATGTTACCCAACCCTACATGCATGGTTAAAAAAGTTTTGAATCACGGATCCTAGAAAGACAAACAAACAAACTATTGTCCATCACAATTCTAAAAACTAGCATTAGTCAAATCACTATTGGATATCAATAGATCCAAGACGGGATGTCTCTCTGCTGACTAACAAATCAATTATTCTACTATTTTTAAAGTGGGAGGAACATTGAAACTTACATACGACGAACTTAGTAATAGGAAAAACAGATATTCACTGATAAACGTGGAAGAAAGGTAGATTCAGTAGACAGATAGACAATCAGCAAATTGACATAGATATTATATATATATATTAAAATATATAGTCATTATTAGGAATGAAGGATAAAATACTGGAACATGAATCACTGGAAAAAGCTCTGAAAGAAGCTAAGACCACAACCCCCGACACCAATTTATGACCTCTTCTGTATATTGGAATTGCAGAGGGTATAAGCCCTATCTCTTTTATCGCAAATTTCCCATCTGGTCTAAGCAATCATAAACCTCCATGATATGTAATCCTAACTGATATTCAGTGAAAATGACAAATTAAAGCCAGGAATATAATCAACAGCAATACCTTATATACTTGATCTGGTAACCTAAACTGAAGAAGATTGACTGCAATAAATTGTATGGATGGAACTCCAAGATGTAAAGATTCACACACAATTACGAAAAAAGTCTCCAACGACATACAAGAGTGGTTCAGGTTAGTTAGATTCACCCTTATTCTTGCATTCACCCCCAAAACCCCAAAAAAAAAAAAAAAAAAAAATCTAAAAAAAAAAAAACACTAATTCCTGAATGTGTTTGAAGTTGGTATGCAATATCTGAATGGATATTATTTCATAATGAAATCAATAGTGATGAGATGGTTTGGAATTCTAGAAAGATTCTCATTTTTTTTCATTATGTAAATGTGTATATGTTGACAAAAGGGCACAAGTTATGCATATAAGCTATAGTTTACCTGAACCAAAATGATGTCTAGGAATTACAGGTTTGTTGCGGTTGGTTGGTTGTCAATTAGAATGATTCTCAAGGGTATATGCATTGGATTAAATTTTGGAATTAATCTAACTACTTTCGTCCATATTAGAATACATGTCCAATGAACTAAGGAATATTTGCCATATGTGTTGAAATAAAGTTCTATAGTGACAAAATAAAAATGATAGTTAGTATTTCTATACTTTGACTAGTTTAAAAATACCAGAAGATCTAGGAATTCAGACTCTATGAATCCTTTTTTATGGTTAAAGCTATGATAATTTTTGGAAAAATCTCTTGCTTGAAATTCAGTCCGTATATCAACACTTTGTTGAAAAACTCCATACACATTTATAGTACTAAGGTTTTATTAGTGTAGATCTTAGTGTTCTGACTTATTATGTGTAGATATTGAATTTAGAAAAAACTTAAAGTACTTTCCTATTGCAAGCGATAGTACTGTAAGGATTTCACGTATTTTGGATCTTGATTAATTTTAACGGTAATGGCGATGATGTCCTTGGCTTTGTTTTACTGTTTTTCCTATTTGTTAGATTAACTTTAATGGATAGTATTGTCCGAGATTCTATCTGAAGGTTGATAATTTTTATATTGTCATACAGTTTCTATTTGTCCGCCATATTGGCAAATCATCTGCAATAAATTTGTGTTTAAGATGTCCAGAGTTTCATTGAACTCAGAAATATTTTGGATTATTTTGAACTATGAAAACCTTTTATAGTGGGATCTGATAGGTTTTGCCTAGTGATGGGTCTGTTTAAATAGCGTAAACAAATTTCAATAATATAAAATCATATTAATGAGATATCGTTTTTGTTTTTAGCGAAGATGTAATGTGTTTTGATGTTGTCTATGTGTATCGTTGATTTTGAATTTAAGGATAAAAACTGTACAGAACTTATTTATAATTTGCAAGAATTAAACCCTGAATCTTCAAAGAATTAAGTCACATCCTTGAATCATTTTTGCAACATTTGTACGCATAGTTTTTTGAATGGGCAGATCATAACTACAAAAATTTTGTTTTACTTGTCTTCTATTATTGAATTCTGCCAAACCCCCCAAGCAGCCACTTTAAATGTAATGATATTTTATTGTTTTAGTTTTTCTGAGTGTTTCTCGGATATTTACGGTCAAAAGAAGGTTTCGAGAAGTGTTTCCCTCTGAATTTTAATACCAATTCTTAATCATCTTTAGACAGTCATTTTAAAAATTCTATTACAAAAATAATGTTAAATAAAATGCCACTACTAGAAATCCGTCGAATTTCGGAACGCCGCTTTTAGCGACATTTTAGCGGTCGCTAATGCACCCTTTAGCCGACATATTCGATCGCTAAATTAGAACGGTCGTGTTATTTTGACTCAAAAAAATATACGGAACCATGTAATTCGGTCTGTCTACTAGCGATCCGATTTGGTTGAATTGGTCGCCTATTTTTTAGAAAAAAAAAAACAAAAATATTCATTTTAAATACAAAATCCCCAACCACACCACTTATACACTCATCTCACCTTCCCCACAACCCACTCGACCCTCTCACTTCTGTCCCCCCTTTACACTCTTTTTCCCCCATAATTTCAAAATCCTCAATTAAAATCACTCTTCTCTTCTCTTCGACTTCCTCCCATCTAGCGCAATCTCCACTTCATTCGTTCTCCCGTAGCTCTCCCTCCTCCGGTTGTTCCCTCTCTCTTTTTCTCCCCTCTCCCTTTCTCCCATCTTTCTCTCTCCCCTTCTTCTCCCTCTCTCTCCTCTCCCTTCGACCACATTTAGCCGACCTGTCCTTCGGGACAACGCATGAACGTTATATCTGTAGCGACATCTGCGTTTCACCGTGCCACCGCCACCACTCATTATCTTACAGTTCCCACCCTGTCCAGCAGATTCAATGCCTTGGCTGCAATTTATCCTCGACTTGCCTTATATTTGCAAGGTACGACTAATTTTGTGATCTGCAATTAATGCCCTTTGTAGTCTAGATGGGTGTAGAGCTGATTTGCAATTGTTACCAAGATGCTTATTGAAATGCCGGACTCAATCTTCCCTTTACTTCTTCTCCTCCTTATCCTTCATTGTCTCTTGTAGTGTTCCCATGATAATTCT
>SNQN01004612.1:0-10643 GCA_008642245.1 Bassia scoparia | reverse complement strand
TTTGCACATAATACTAACAGTTCAAAACTAAAACTTGAGATGGTTAAATTTCACTATGAGTTTCTTTGCCATGTACACTTTACTGGAATTTGTTTTCGCAACAATTTCATTCATTAAATTACAAGACCAATAGCTAATGAATATTCTGTTTGCTATTCTATGCTTCTAGTGGTTGGCTGCCCAAGTGTGTTCTATCAACCTCTATAATCAGGTGTCCTACATGTCACTGAATGAAATCTTCCCTTGACATTTAGCATCGGAACACAATGAAGCGTATATTATGTCATTGTTCCTCCATCATTATTTCCTACACCTGTTCCAGCAGTTAAATGCCCTTGCTGAGTCTGCAATGCTATCTCGGACCTTCATATTCTCAGGTTAGATTTTGTGATCCTGAATTATTGCCTTGTTTTGTTGTAATGTGTTGCATCTTTTTTCAGATGCATATTGAATCGTTATTGGCCTTTATTTCTCTATCTTTCATGCTGATTTTCATGATGCTTCTGCCCAAATTTTCAAAACATTGGTCCCTCCATATAGTAATAAATTTTGCAATTTTCATATACTCTCTGATAGTCTGACAAAAAGCAATCCCTTATTATTGGGATAATATAAGTACCGATATCCTGTCGTATTGACTGTGATCATGCAAAGACTGATTAAAAAAAAAATGGCAATGGAATCATTCCGCCAGACTGCAATACTGTGTTAAAAAGAATCACTTGACTACCAGATACCATACATTTATAACTTACAACAGAGTTCCTGGTTGCTGAAGACGTCCGATAAATAATGTCTTGTGAGCTTGTTTCCTCATGAGAGAGAAATTCTTATTCGAAATGCAGCATAGCTTTAAGAGATTCTTATAACAATATTAGTGTCATTCTGTCCTCAATTAAATGATTTAATGTTTTAAGGCTTATACAAGCCCAATCTTAAAGATGTACTATAGCATAGAAAACTGTGAACAAGCAAGAATGCGAATGACTTAATGCGTTTGGTGCTATGGGGAATATTGAAATTTGTCTCGTATGAGAGGAAGAAAATTTAAATTCCTTCCTTCCATGTTTCTTCATCAATCTCAATCAGCCACATTTCTTCTTTTAGATATTCGGCCTCACCCGACCAATAATCAATCTTGACCCCTCTGTTGAGTCAGTTCACCTCTGAACTATAATTTCTTTCCTCATTCACCATTTAATCAACGTTTACTGATCAGTCACTTTTCCTGGATATGGAATGTTAAAGCATTGCATTGTGTCTACATCTAACTGTTAGGTCGGGATTGGATCTCGAGAAATTAGAAATCGAGAACCATTACTGGTCAGCTATGCACTATATTCACTTTTGAAAAGCCTTCCTTGAATTCAATCTCTATTCTCATGGGTCCTTCGCCTTCTTCTTCTCTTCTCACTAGGGTTGTGCATATGGTGACAACATGTGGTTTGAGCTGCCATGAAAAGTATTAATTTTAAAAATTAGAAATTTAAAATTTGGTCGTAAAGGGCACTGGATTGTAGGTGAACTCTATTAGAAAGATTGGGAAAAAGAATTGATAACGAACAAACATATGAACCAAAGAAAACAAGCTCCCTGGTGAACAATTCTTTCATTTTGTACATATAAACAAGTGGACTCAGAGAGAACAGAGCATGTAACTTAGCTGAAAGGAAATTAGTCGGTGACCGCAAATCTATTCTGAAAGGATTAGAATTGCACAGCTAGAAAAGAATTTTCTAAAGTATCATCTAAAATAAAAACTAATCATGCCTTCCTCCGGCAGACATTAGATAAGCATTCCACAATCAGAGGCTGCAGGTTACGAGAAGATACTTGATGATTCAAACATCAAATCTTAGAAGGGGCTACGCTGAGTAGATTTCTTCCTATAAGGCGGTATTGAATGAGCGATATCTTCATATAGAGCAGATGTATGAGTAGATATCTGTCTAATAAACGGAATGACGATCCTAATATTATTTTCTGCCTTTCTAAATAATACGCACATCTTTTTGTAAGATTGTTATTTGAAGATGAATTAATTGGTACTTGAAATTTCAAACGATCTTCCAAGAAAAAGGTTATCTTTCACTGGAAATAAAAACCTGTCACTGAAAATGACGCCACTAACCATAAATTTTTTGACAATTATCAGACAATATATGTTCATCGATGTGTACTGGATTCTATATAGGCAGGAAACTGCATCATGCATGCATAGAACTGCACACAGCGACCCAGAAATTATAGTACATGACTGCATATGCTCAAGTGCCCACATGCTTTTCGTGAAATAACTGGCCCATTCCCCCTCCGCCTCGTTGATACATTTTTTGAATATATCATTATTGTATTTCGATACTAACATGGGATGCTCATTATTTCTCGCAGGCTAAGCAATGAAGAATCCGTTCCAAGTTGATGTGTCGAAAGCTGTTGATGGACTTGCCGAGAGCGAACTGGTGGTGTGGACAGTTTAACTGTTGCTTCCAATCATCCGTCACTGGATTTTGTAAGGTTGACAAAATTGGCATTGGCCTGAATTATTTTAGAAAGATAAATGGAGAAATTTTCGTAGTATTTCATATAATAATCATACAGAAGAAGACATTTCCGTCCTAGCATGGGGCGAGGCAGAATATTATCTGCTTTCAAGTGCCCATGAATTCTTTCAAAGCTTTCAAATAAAACAAAGTTTGAAAAACTTGTTTGTGTTTGGTGCAAAAAAATGCCCAGAACATACTAAGTCTTGATGCTTATTTATGCTTATTTTTCGGATTTTTTTTCTGTGTTTGTCTGTAATTTGATAGGATGTGGAGTTGCAGTTCGATTTTAAGTTAAAAAAACGATCGATGACATTATTGATCTAGCGAAGATTAGTCTGTTTCGGACTGTTACAAGATGAGTTTGTTCATCTGGGATATTTCCGCTTCAGAATCCCAACGCCTAGTAGTTACTTGGCAGGTTTATAAGTCGCCTCTCATCCTTCAATGTTAGTCTTGAAGCAGAAGATCGAAACCGGATATCAAACTGAGACCAATTATAATCTTACAAATGTGACTACTCTCTCAGTCGTTTTTTAATCGCTACATTTTGACCTTTGAATTTTTCATTTGTAAATTTACTGTCTTTAATTTTATACACCTACATTGAAAACATAGCTATGTGTGATCTGTTTTGATTCGTCTCGATGTGTACTTTCGAAAATATAATTTTTATAATTTTTTAGCATTTACAACTCAAGATATTGTAATTTTAGCGCTTCTCGAAACTCGAAAAAGCAAATGTAGCAAATAAAAAGAGACGTGAGGATATAGTACCCTGTTAGCCGATATGTTGACTTTTTGGGGGACATTAGATAATATTTAGTAATATACTAACTTTGTTAGTTCGGATATTGTTGTCATTTTTCAACAAGTTTGAGCTCACTTTTTAAGGGTTATTTATTCTAAGCTTTATGGTGTTTTTTTATTTACATTTATTCCATTTGGATATACAAAATTAGTATTCCTCTCTTCCACAAAGTTGCCTACCATCCATCATTGGACGTCCATTAAACACCTGTCACTCCCTATTTATTTTCATTAGAAAATCTAGTATTATTTTGCCTCGAGGAGTTGTGCTGAAAGCTTATTCTCAGCTAGCCCCATCGATAGCCAAATAAAAGAGTTATTGTTGGTGAGTTTACCATGTGGAATTATCAGACCACTTGTAATAAACCTCACTCACCCTAGACAATGTTATTTTATTTGTTTCTTTCTCCCAATATAAAATCTATTTTAAACTCATTCCTATTATATTAAGGGTTTATGAATAGTATACTAGCCCTTTAGCCTGCATATAATGAAGTTAAAAAAGGAAGTTTTCAAAAAAGTAAACATTTCTCGTATGACATCAAATCTGTACAATTTAACGATAAATCGATAAATACTTACCATTTTAAACAAGAATTAATGCTTATATGCGCTCCTAGTGATATTCGAAATTTTGTGGAAACGGATGGAGTTATCTATTAGATATACTAGAAATTTCCCAATTTTTTACATCTTATGAGTTATTGAAATTAGATATGAGAGTTAAAATTTTACAAAATGCAGGCAAAGAAATTTAATATTTATTAAGAAAAGACCGAACCAAAAAAATTAGAGATGAGAGTAGCAACACCCATGTATTAGTGAAACTAAATAAATATAACTAAATAATTCACTGTTTATATTTTCTCTAACTTTTACTTTTGAAATTAATTAATTTATTTTGCGTTTTATTCAAGGAGTAAAAAAAACATACATAATTATATAAATACACCAAAAAATATAGTGAAATAAATAAAGTACACCAAAATAAATCACAATCACTATCAAAACTATCTACTAGTTATGAATAATATTTTCACCCCGAATTATCTCTTAAAATTCTATATGTGTATCTACTACGGAGTATTAACCTCTGTACTAATAAGATCAACAATTCTAATTTTCACGTATTTTAGGAAGAAACTTTAAGCAATGTAAACGGAGTAATAACTAATTAATTCTAAACAACGAAGAATAGATGATAAGTTTTTTTTTTAAAAACCATTTTGATTAATTGATCATTTTATTATGTTAAATTTTTCCTTCAAAATACGTGAAAATCAATTGTGCTTTCATTCGTTTACAGAAGAGATAAAGTTAAACTAAAATTCACATTTCTTCAAGCAATTCAAAGATTGCAGATATTTTTAAACCATACTTTTAGTGATATACCATTTAACCCTAATATCAGGAAACTATATCAATATTTTAAGAGTTTAAAATGTATTAACTTACCAATCACATGTAAAGTCAAAAATTTGAAACAAAAAAAGTGAAGTTTAAATTGTAGTACCTTATTAATTTTATGTTCACGCAAATAATGCATTGTTAAAACTGGATACCTTAATTTAAAATAATTTGTAATAAGCTAAATCAACAAAATTTCAAGCTCAGAGTTACACTTCCTCCACTTGCTAGAAAATTTGTTGCATTTAAGATTGAAAAAGTTTATTTGACCCAATTGAAATTTAGAACTAATTAATGCATATAAATTTACAAAAGTAGGTTTGAATGAACCGTTGCGTGAAGTGTTTGCATTGTGTTTAAAAGTAATTATGGGAATATGATATCTCATATTTAATACTATAATCTTCGGATACCTTCCCTGTTGCTTATTTGCAACCAAAAGATTTTTTTTTATTATTTTTTTAAAAAGGAATTAGAACTATCAAGTGAATTTCCTTAAAGTGTTGGTGCTCGGTGGTGGCGGTGCTAACTTCAAAGTGTTGGTGGATTACTCGTTGGTGGTGGTCGGGACTAGTATTGGATGGTGGACAACAAGTTATGGGTGATGGTGGTGAGTTAGTAAGAGATAGGATGAAATAAGAGAATAAGGGTAATTGAGTAATTTACTAACGTATTGCGGGCGAAATACGGAGTATTGCGGGCGTTATTTAACACCCCCCATAAAAAGAGACGAAGAGTAGAGTAGTATGTAGCCGATGTGATGTTGATTTTTTGGGGGACATTTTTAGTATATCCAGTAGATATACTAACTTTGTATGTTCAAGGATATTGTTGTCATTTTCAACAAGTTTGAGCTCACTTTTAAGGGTTATTTTATTCAAGTTTATGTGTTTTCCTATTTACATTTATGCCATTAGATATACAAAATTAGTATTCCTCTCGTTCCACAAAGTTCCTACTACATCCTCATTTGGACGTTCCATTAAACACCTGTCACTCTCGCTTTATTTCATTTTAGAAAATCTTAGTATTATTTTTTTAATTGTGGTGATTTACCATGTGGAACTTATCATACCACTTATAATAAACTCATTTGCATTAGACAATGCTATTTTATTTGTTTCTCTCTCCAATTTAAATCTACTTTTAAACTCATCCTATTAAATAAAAGGTTATAATATATACAGCTCTTAGGGCTGCATATAAGAAGTAAAAAAGGAAGGTTTTTAAAAAAGTAAACATTTATGACATCAAAATCTGTGTAATTTTAACATAAATCTATAAATACTTACCATTTTAAACAAGAATTTAATGCTTATATGCAGCCCTAAGGACTGCGTATAACATTTTCCTTGTATTAATTTTCATATTTTAAACCTCAATAGTGATATGGTCGAAATTTTGTGGAACGGATAGACTATATCTATTAGATATACTAGAAATTTCCCAATTTTTTTACATCTTATGAGTTATGACATTAGATAGAGAGTAAAAAAGTAATTTTAATCGAAAATGAGGCAAAGAAATTTAAATATTTATTAAGAAAAACGAACCAAAAAATTAGAGATGGAAGGAGCAACACCATGTTATTAGTGAACTAAATCAAATATAACTAGAATTAATTCACTGTTATTATTTTTCTCTAACTTTAGCTGTTGAAATTTAATTAATTTATTTTGGTTTTATTCAAGTGAGTGAAAAAAAAGGCATACATAATTATATAAAGTACACCAAAATATAGGTCGAAAAAAAAGTACACCAAAATAAAATCACTAATCACTATCAAACATCACTAGTTATGAATAATTGATTTTCACCCCGAATATCTCTTAAATTGCTAGATGTATGCTACGGAGTATTAACCCTCTGTTGACTAATAAGATCAACAATTCAATTTTCACGTATTTTGGAAGAAATTTAACAATGTAAACGAGTAAATTAGACTAATTAATTTTAACACAATGCGAAGATAGATGATAAGTTTATTGTTAAAACATTTTGATTAATTGAAATTCTTTTATATTTGTTAAATTCTTCCTCAAAATACGTGAAACAATTGTTGCTTTATTGCGTTCACAGAAGGAGTAGTTAACTAAAATTCACATTTCTTCAAGCAAATGTCAATAGATTGCAAGATATTTAAACCAAAACTTTTAGTGAATATACCATTAACCTAATATCAGGAAACTATATCAAGAATTTTAAGAGTTTTAAAATGTATTAACTTACCAATCACATGTTAAAGCAATAGAAATTTGAAACAAAAAAGTGAAGTTTAACATTTAGGTACCTTATTAATTATGTTCACGAAATAATGCATGTAAAACTGATACCTTTAAGTTTAAAATAATTTTGTAATAAGCTAAATCAACAATTTCAAGCTCAAGTTACACTTCCTCCATTGCTAGAAAATTTGTTGCATTGTAAGATTGAAACAGTTTATTTGACCAATGAAATAGAACAATTAATTGCATATGAAATTTACAAAGTAGTTTGAATTGAACCGTTGCGTGAAGTTAATTGCTATTTGTTTATAAAGTAATATGAATATGATATCTCATATTTAATACTATATCTCGATACCTTCCCTTTGCTTATTTGCAACCAAAGATTTTTTTATTATTTATCTCTAATATAAGGGAGGGGGGAGGAAGATGGTGTCCCCCTCTTAAATGACCTTTATAACCTAAATGATTTTAAATTTTTTGAATTGAAGTGTCTAAAACTACCCTTTACTATATGAGATTTATAATCGAAATTTCATTTCATTATGTGACTTAATTAGTACAAAAGCTAATCAATGAACATTAGTCCAGATTCAATTGAAAAACAATATGGTATAATATTGAATTTATGTTACATTTAATTTCAAACTAATTACAATTAGATAATTGATTGCTAATTAGTTATAAAACATTTAATTTAATACATTTTATTAATCATTTTTTAATGAAATATCCATTTTTATACGTCTTAAGCACCATACCGGTGCCTAAAACGAGTTTTTAAAAGGATAGAAACTATCAAGTGAAAATTCCTTAATAACCAAGCTTTTCCCATTCCATGTAAACTCCATTTATTAACCCTTTTCTTCTTCTTATTTTTCTAAGCCAAAAAAAATAAAGGCTTATTCTTTCACTAACTAAATTCAACCACCATTTTTGAGATCTAACACTTGCAATTGAAGATGAAAATTTCAGCAAAGAAGGTAAAATTGGAATTACTTTGCTACATGGTGGGTTGAATGTGGATGTTTAACATTTACAACAAGAAAAGTGTTGAATGCATTTCCATTCCTTGGTTAACCTCAACTTTGTACTTGCATGGTTCTTGATGCATGTTTAGCTGCTTGGGCTACTAGTATCTGCAGGCCCTAAGACTGATCTTAGATATTTGGAAGCCCTCTTCCGTCAGTTTTGATTTGGATTTAATTTATTAATGCTAATTAAGTTGTGATTTCAATTTGAATTGTTTGTGGAAAAGTTTTGATTTTTTGTGATATATACACCATACTAATACATGGCTTTGTTTGATTTGTTTCTTTGAATTTGAAGTTATAATCATTAATGCTATTGGATTGGTGTTTTGTGATTACTCACTCTGGTCTCTATTTCTTGCACCATGGCCCGCTTTTTTACGGAGTTTTTCGGCGTAAATTGGTGTAAGTAAAAGGAAGACACATGAAGTATAACTAAATTACCATTGCAATATAATGTTGTACGTGTTTGAACCATCTTAAGTTGACAAGTTACCAATAAAAATTCAATTAGCAGGTCACACAACTATATATGTGTATAACATGATGTATACATTAACATTAAATTTGTTAAAATGAATGTTAATAATTATATTTGAATAAACATTTAACTTTTATAAAATTATACATTGTACATATAGTTTTGCTTTGTAAATTTTTTAATAAACGTTTATTCTAATAAGTTCAATGTTTATTCAAATGTATATGTTATGATATACACATGATTGTAGAATCTAAATTGCCATAAAAGTTTAGTGCTTTTATGTTTCCATTCGTGTTTGAGTTGGTTGGTTGTTGTTTACGTCGATTTTTACTTGGAACCATGTAGGTTGCCATAGCACATACGATCGGGCACGTAGCGGCCACGGTGAGCATGTCGAAGGTTGCGGTATCATTTACACACATCATTAAGAGTGGCGAGCCTGCTTTTAGCGTGCTCGTCTTGAAGTTCTTCATGGGCGAGTCATTTCCGTCGGGGGTGTATTTTTCATTGCTTCCAATCATTGGAGGTTGTGCACTTGCCGCGGTCACCGAGCTTAACTTCAACATGATCGGTAATGAAAATACAAAGAAGTTTTTCGTCCTAACCAATATAAGCTTTTGATTTAAAAATATGTGGTGAAGAATCGACAGTGCCTTGTAAAATTATTCAAAAATTCTACCAATTTTTAGAATTTTAATTGAATAGTAAGGTAATAAAGGTTCGAATTTAGGAGTGAGTTGTTACAAGTCCCAAGAGAGTTCCAATTAGAGTTGATTACCCTTCTATTGATCCAATTAGAGTTGATATAAATTGAGTAGACACGAGAGTCAGCTTGACATGACATTCGATGGGCCTAATCAAGTACAAGCCCACAGCTAGCATGACATGACATGACATTAGTGGCATGTGAATCGACCGTTGGCTAACCAGAAACAATACTATAAACTTTAGGCATTAGCCCATTTAACCCGACACAAACTAGCAACTAACCCACACATTGGCTTTCTCATTTTAGACAACAATCTTAAAAATAGGAATTATAAGCAAAACAAGAGACACGATACGAGTCGACACGAAAGTTATAATATTTTAAGATGCTAATATTGGTAAATGTGTTCCATGCAGGTTTCATGGGTGCAATGATATCAAATTTAGCTTTTGTCTTTCGCAATATATTTTCAAAGGAAGGCATGAAAGGGAAGTCAGTTAATGGGATGAACTACTACGCTTGTTTGTCAATTCTATCTCTCCTACTTCTCACCCCTTTTGCAATCCTTGTTGAGGGTCCCCAAATGTGGGCAATTGGATTGGAAAAGGCCTTAACCGACGTCGGACCCAACATTATCAAGTACGTATCCTCTTAGCTTAATGTTATAACGCAACATTTACATTTTCACGTTTATCAATATTAATCTCTAGGCACRCCYAGTAAARRATAAAGTAGCATTTTCTCTTTTGTTTACATCGTGGTTSATGTAAYGATGTTTGGTTTTGTGTTGTSTTTGATGTAGGTGGCTAGTTGCACAAAGTGTCTTCTATCACTTGTACAATCAAGTGTCGTACATGTCCCTAGACGAAATCTCGCCTTTGACGTTTAGCATAGGGAACACGATGAAGCGTATATCGGTCATCGTCTCCTCCATCATCATCTTCCGAACACCAGTCCAGCCAATTAACGCGCTTGGTGCTTCCATTGCTATCCTCGGAACCTTCCTATATTCTCAGGTTAAATTTTGATATCTAAACAATATGTGTGCTCTTTGTTTGTGGTTATGATCATGTCGATTTATGTTTGTCGCGTTTGAATTTATTYGAACTTATTAGAATTTGACCGAATTTATTTTGTRAGAACGAAAAATGTTGTTATTAATTTTTGAATGTAAAATTAGCAATCACRCGCGTTTTAACGTGAATACTTGTRTTTTYTTACAGGCTAAACAATGAGGATGYGTTTCGAAGAGTTTTGAGGTTGTTGTATGAGTTATAGGATGTTGGAGCAATGGAACTGCTCAACAATTTTGTATCCATAGCTGAAATATTGATCATAGATATCAATAAATTATCATGTTGTTTACAGAACTATAACAATAATAAAAACGAAAAAAGAAATTTTGTTCAGGTGTCACCAATGTATGGTCTAATA